>CAUYPK010132364.1:0-19739 GCA_963574355.1 Loris lydekkerianus
CTATAACCCAACTATACCTCAAGACTATGAGGAAAGGACCAAGGAAGGGGAAGGGAGGGGGGAGGTTTGGGTGGAGGGAGGGTGATGGGTTGGGCCACATCTATGGTGCATATTTTTATCTATAATAAAAAAAAAAAGAAAGCAAAGTTTAAAGACATGTGTGTTTACAAGTAGCGTAGTTGTTGACTTACGTGAAGACAAGTGAGGAATTTCATTATCACCATCTATAATCTCTCTAATCAATCTTATTCCATAAGTCTGTGAAGGATGAGAACATGAGAACTGATAAGAAAAGCCATGCTACAGTACAGGATTTTACACTAATCATAGCAGGAGGGGAGAAAAGCCTTGTGAATCTCATATGTTCGTATCTAAATGGCTTTGTATGCCTATTTCATATAAATGAAGGTGAACTGGAGAAAAAAATATTTATGCTAAGCATCTCGGGAAATCCATATGGAGGACTAAACCAGAAGAATTTTGTCATGTGGGTCTGGACAGGGCATTACAGTTTTCCATCAAGCACAGGGATAGGAAGATGAGCGTGAATTACTATAGTATCAGATATTGCTGGACTGAAGGGATTCGTGTATTCATAAGTGAGCAAATTTCCATGAGGCATTTTTTAACGCTAAGAAGAACTGTGATAAAATTCAGGTGCTTATTTTTTAAACATGTCTTTATGAAGACTTTCTGGGAAAAGCTAGTCTACCTTCTTACACAAGGACTCTGCTGCCCCCTCCCGGATAAAGGAAAAGGAAAAGTCCACTAAGAAATTTAAATTCTTCCACCTCAGATACACGTACATTGCTATCATTCTGTTCAGTGGAATGAATACACACACATACACAGCATAATCTTCTTCATGTCGAGAGTACTAAGTGATAAAAAGCAAATAGCAATCAATTAAAAGCATAGAGCCCACGACTGTTAACTGGCCCCTAAAATATAAACCCCAGCACTTAGAACAGTACCTGCAAACAAATCATATTTCTAAACATCGCATCCATTCTTAGAATTGTTTGGTGGCTTCTCTTTTCTTTACTAAAAATGCCCTTTTTCTCTCCCCTCTGCATCGCCACTAGACAAAATCCTTTCCATTTTTTTTTTTAATAAAAGCTAGTTAATAATTCCTCTTTGAAGTCTTTACAAGTATTCTACACCAAAAGTTGCTCGCCTTTCGTGTTCCTTCAGCTGTTTTGATTTCCTTTACATTGCAATAATTTACATAATTACCATCATACTACATTTACATTATCTGCCCCACAGGTTCTTCTTGTTCATTTTTGACAGAGATCACTTCTTATTCATTTTTATTTCTACATCCTTTACAAAAAAACGCCTTACACAAAATGTGTCATTCAATTACATGAATGCTGAGTACATTCATTTGCAAAATTGTAATGGTATTTCATATTCAAAATGAGTTAGCTGAGTGGATTTTTTTAAGCAATGTAGATGGATTACAATATGTGGTTGAATAAAGTTTATAATACAGTGGCAAGCATTAACTATTTTCGGTAATTACAATTCAGACAGCTAATGACGGTCATTAATCATAAAATTCAGTCTATAAGGATGTTAAATTCTGAAGCATATTGCCATGTTCTCTGGTGTGGGTGTGTGGTAGACTGAATAATGGCTCTCAAAATACCCACACCCTAAGCCTCCAAACTTGTAGATATGCTACTTTACATTCCCAAGAAGATTTTACAGATACGATTAAATTAAGGTTT
Source organism: Loris lydekkerianus (assembly GCA_963574355.1). Classification (NCBI taxonomy): domain Eukaryota; kingdom Metazoa; phylum Chordata; class Mammalia; order Primates; family Lorisidae; genus Loris; species Loris lydekkerianus. Next base: position 1,737 of record CAUYPK010132364.1, read on the forward strand.
TTCACATGGGGCTGGGCACGGTAGCTCTCACACCTGTAATCCTAGCACTCTGGAAGGCCAAGATGGGTGGATTGATTGAGCTCAGAAGTTTGAGACCAGCCTGAACAAGAGTGAGACCCTACTAAAAAGTGAGGTCTCTACGAAAAATACAAAAACAAGCCAGGCATTGTGGAGGGCTGAGGCAAGGGGATTAGTTGAGCCTAAGAGTTTGAGGTTGCTGTGAACTATTATGCCTTTGGGCACTTTACCAAGGGTAACAAAGTGACATTCTATCTCAAAAATGTTTTTTATATGGGGGAAGATTATACTGGATTATCCAGGGATGTCCAATGTAACCACATGGACTCTTATATAAGGGATGCAAGAGGATCACAGTAGAAAAAGAAATGTTATGAAAGCAGCAACTGCAGTGATGCAAGTTAAAGATAGAAGAAGAGGCTACATAAGGAATCTAGCTCTCTCCCAGAGCAGGAGCAGTGGGAAGGAATGCATCCTGCAGACTTCGTGATTTCATTGCAGACTTTCAAACTCCAGAACTGCACGATTATAAAATGTATATTGTTTTAAGGCACAAAGTATGTGGTAGTTTCTGATAGGAGCAGTAGGATTTCTGTATTTCTCCTGGATTATGAGAGTAGCTCTTATACATAGGAAACCTATGAATATAACTAAAGTTGAATAAACATATAGACTATCATGCATCTCTTGGGTTTTTCAGAATGACTATTACCCTAGAATTATTACATGAATGTCAGGTCATTACAAATAGTTATAACTGAAATGTAATATTAAGCCTCTGGAGCTTTGATATTGACTTTTCAAAATAGGTTTGTAGAGCAAGAAAATTGTGTCTCCATATTTTTCCAGGACAAATAAAGGGTATTCGTGTATTTTATTCATTGTTTGGGCCAACAAGGTTTAGGAATTTGCCTCAGATTAAAAATAAATGCATGAAAGTATAGCCATTAACTTGGGTTTAAATTATTTATTAACACATTTTCAATCTGTATTCAATCTGTCTGTAGGATACAAGTTATCCTACAGACCTCAGATATCAACTGGACAATTGGATTATTCACCTATTATTTGTGTATTTGTGTAATGAGATTATTCAAATAATGTTTTTACAAAGCTTAAAGTTTTAGTACTGTACGGTACACATCCTAATGGACCACTTTCATGGCTATTTCTGTATTTTTACTACTTGTACTTCAGTTTATGTGTGTTGCTACATGTATGCGTATGTGTGCAATATTTCCTACATTATCAAAAATTAGTAAATAATTTTTTCTAAATATATATCTTAAAATTGTAAGTGTGTTCTATGTTTTATTTTTTGTGGAAACAGAAGTTTTCACAAATGAAATATCTTCAAATCTATAAAGTGAGTCATGCAAAAACAGCATCGTCTGACTTTTGCTTTGAAAGCATTTTGGGAGACGCTTTTTTAGAAATACAACCTGGAACACTTAGACAGTCATTTGGAACGTTTCATTGTAAATAGTGTATATATTTAATATGTTAATTTAATAAACTCCTTTTCAAGCCAGAGGTAGGGAACAAATGACTATTAGCTATTGTCAAGGCCTCTTTTGATGAAATTGGCTAGATTATTCTGTCAAAGAAGTTTGGGGATTTGGGCGGAGGGGAGGAGTGAGGACTGCTCTTCAGAAAACCCTTAAAAAAATGAGGAAAGGGAACTCAACAGATTTTAGGGCAGGAGTCTTCCTGAGAGGATACACAGAGTTAAGGAAGACAGCGTCAAGGATGGAAACTTTAAGTAACTCAGTTCTGCCCTTTGAAAGTACTTAATTTCTTAGAAATAAATTTGATTGCTAGTAATATTTGCCACTTCTAAAATCACAAATTTATTTATCTAACTTTTCATCTATATTTTCTATTATTCCAACTTATCTCCTCAAAAATACTCTTAAGAAACTTTTCCTTCACTACCAGTCAATTCACTACACCAACTTTTCACTGATTGGGAGCTCCAACTTGTAATTATTTCTATCTTTTACATGTTAGATTCTGTTATTTCTATTTTTTCACTAATTGCCTGTAAAAAATAAACTCTGAATATGTGTTTGCACTATACACAGAGGTGAACATTGATCAAGAAAAATCATGCAACCCGGAAAACCAGCATCTTTGTAAAATTGTAATTCTTAGACTTGGTAATGTACTTTGAATCTATTATCTTTTTTGCACATGTCATTGGAAAATTAATTAGGTGGGAAATCCTTCAGCTTCTCATAGCTAATTCCCAAAATAAACTTATGTCTTCATCCATCTACTCCTTTTTTCTTCCTGTCTCTATGAAGAAAGCACACTTCCTCTTTCGAAAGGCAAAAAAAAAAAAAAAGTACATTTACTTGCGATACATTCTTCTGATGTTATCAGGGCTTTTTCTCCTTTACAATTACAATTATTTCCTTTCTATTTTGCATTACCAATTTCTTTCTGTCTAGTTCACCATTCATTCATTCAAAAAAAGAAAAGAAATAGTCGTCTAATTCACCAATTCTAAACAAAATTGGACCTAGGGTGAGGAAACAAATCAAATCAAATCAAAACAGTCAAAACATCATTAATGGTTCTCACTGTGCTTTAGCTACATCTGGACACTTTACCTTGACGTACAAGTACTGAATGTTCCGGGATCCTGTTTAGACTCCCAGTGTCAACTAAAGCAATTCTTCTCCTCATTCACTACATAATTGACACACGAACTTTCGTATTCAAGTGTTTCAACTAATGAGCATTCCTGAGAGCTCCAGTTGCTATGGGAATCATGGTCATTCCTGGCTAAGGTTGAAAGGCAGAAATTTGCCTGTCCAGAATACATCTTTTGCCACTGCCTTTTACCTGTTATGGCAGGATCCCTCTGCTACAAGAGAGGCATTCCAGCTATAGCTTTTTCACTCTAAATTTTACTTGTGGCCATGGATCACAGGGTGTCCCTTAGAGCAGGAACATCAGATTATTTACCAGTCACCGTTATAATCCGAGAGCAACTGTACCTGACTGACACCATCAGATGTTTGGTTACAGAAGCCAGGACTATTTAAAATCTAATTTCTAATTAAATTACCCATTAAAAAAGAAAACAGGATTTGATAAGGATGGCTAGAGTCTCCTTTGGTAGAAGAGATGCAAAAACAACAACAAGAACAAAAAATAGAATAGAAGCCAACTGAGGAAGTCCTGAACCGTCAGGATGGGAGGGCATCCACGCACCAGCACAGGGACAAGAGAAGTGGGAGCAAGAAGAGGCCAGGCGCAACACCTCCACCCTTCCTGTTCAAGCTTTTTGCTGTTGTATTGTGTCCATAATGAGAACCAAGATGAATGCACTTATTTCCCCCAGATTCAGATGGTTTTTAACATCAGTGAAACCAAAAGACAAGGCAGACCACTGTTAATCGGTGGAAGACAGCTAGGGGTTTCTGGAGAGGGTATCAGATAACTTTCCTTCAAACTGACCACTGTCTCTCCTGGAACCAGTTCCCTATCTGGGTGGGCAGTTTAGAAAGGGTCAAGTTGTCCAACAAATGACCAGCAGTCCCTGAGAAGGGATGAGAGGAGTAATGGTGATTAGGAGGGAAGGAGCAGTGTTAGCAATGGGCCTGGTATTGCTGATCAACTTTTGGATGAGCACACAGGGAGAAAGCCTAATTCTCACTCTTGGGCTGATGATTAGTGAGCATCCTTTACTCCCTTGCTGGGATCAGTTACTGGAATCCTGCAATAGTAAGACATGGCAAACTCTTGGCACCAGCCCTCACTACTAGTCAGCTTTTATGGATGGGAAACCTCAGTCCATCCCCTGATGTAATCATGTGGCTGATGTATCACACCTTTAGTTGAACAAAATCAATTGCATTAAGCTGTCAGCTTCAAACAGTTTATATAGAGCTTTACAGGAGGCTAATGTGTTTTGTGGGGAGGCCAGCCTCCAGGAAAATTATTCTTGAACATATTAACCTTTATCTTCCCAGAGACCATCTCATCCCTAAGGAATCATTCATCTGGGGATGGAAAATGGTACAAACCAGTGACAATATATTGGGAGAATGGGAACCTCCCAGGAAACGGTAAAGAGCAGAGGCAATGAGTTTGCAGGGTGAATTACAAGGTAACCACAGACTGTTAGTGGAAATGACCCACCAAAAGCCTGATAGGCAGAATTAAGAGTGTCCACCTGTCAAGTGAAGTGGCCAATAAAAATCAAAGTCATAGCTGCAACATCAAAGCACTCTTCTCAGCTGTTAAAATACAGAGGCCAACGTAATCAGTGACCTGGAACACGTAGGGGTCTATTATTAAAAGAATCTACTTATGAGGCAGTAGTTACAGCAAACCTTGAACTAATCAGCATTGTAAACATCCCAGTAGGTCAAATTCGTGTTCACCAAAATTACAGCATCAAGTGAGCCTTCTCAAATTCTCAGACAGATGTCCATATCCAATCAATTAAAGTGGCTTCATGTGTCCAAAGTAATGAAGATTTAGAAAGCATATTGTCAAACTTCCTTGGCATGGGAACTCTTGATTCTAATGTATACATGTTATAATATAGATATGCATGTTATAATATATATCTTCTAAAACTATGGAGGTCCTTCAGGATCTACCAGTACACTTTCCTTTCACCATCATTGGTCAGAATTAAGTGACATATTTGTTCTTAATGCAGGCACTAATAAGCAAAAAAATTACCCTGATTTAATTTTAATTGAGTATGCAGGGGTCTTTCCTGGCTGTCAAATACTTTAATACAATGAGGTTCTATCAAAACAGAAGGGCAGAGGGTTGAGGCAAAGAGTGCAGGGAATAGCTACTAGGCCAGGAATCAAATGTGTCTGCCAGGGACTGTTTCCATAATAAATCAGCAGAGTTTCCTGAATATTTTGAGTATTATTTTTGTTTTGTTTTACTATCTGACTGTATAATTTGGTCATTTTATTTTTGTTTCTTTACCAAACAGTAACCACCTTGGCAGTGAGGTTGTCTTTTCTTACTTGTAACCACCATAGTGTTTAATACAACACTATGGAAAGAGTAGTCCCTCTGTCATCCTTAACATTTATCTTAAAATGATTTACAGCTATGCTTCATTTTGTACAAGGTAATGTTCTTCAAAATTATGAGCAAATTAATGCTTGTAAATCAAATCTTTGTTTTCCCCTGGTATTGTTATTACATTTAATAAAGCTTGTTTTACATTAATTAATATTCAATTGGCAATATCTGATATTTTAAATTTGATCCCCACTTTTTCTTAAGTATCTCTGCCAAGCAATTAATTACCTGAAAATAAACACTTGTATACAAAAGGAAAGTTCATTAATTAAAGAAACTTTAAATTTTCCATAAAACAAAAAATCCTTTGTGTATCACATTGTACTGAAAATAGTATAAAAAAGAGGTTTTCAATTTGCTTTTATTTAAGTTGACACAACTACATTGAACTATCAGAATTCTGTGTCTGAGACCCATCTAATTTGATTTTCAAGTGAGGACTTTAAATTCAAACCAAAGAGACAGTTTTACTACATTGCTGGATAATGCTTAAAATTCACAACATAGATGGGAAAATATATATTTTTTTTTTGTCCATCTTCTTGAATTTTGCTTATATTCACACAACTTCAGTGTTGTATCAGGGCACTTGAACAATTATAGAACTAAAAGGGATTTTTCAGTCCTCTTGTCAAACTCAAAACCTTTTAAAGTGCCATATATATAGATACTATTTAATAGAAAGAAGAATCAAATTTATAACAGGACAGAAAGGAAGAAGGAAGGAAGGATGGAAGAAAGAAAGGAAGGAAAGAAGGAAAAAAGACATATAACCATATGGTAGGATATTAATTGTTTTAAATAGAAATATTTAACAATTTCATAAATGTGATATTATTTGCAGGGTATGGTGTTTTGATAGAAGCATGTCACACTTTATGGTTTTAAATACTAATAAGAGACTGCATTAAAGAATATCCTTAGGATAGAAATATACATGTATGTTTATAATTCAAGATGGAAAAATGCAAATTTTATGAAAACCATGTGTAAGCGTAAATGTTTTAGGAAAGAATTCATCTTTCTAAAAATCTTGGAACTGAGTTATTATGTTGCAACAGTTTGGGTTTCATTTTCTGAAATCTCTTGCTGTCTTTTTCCTGTTTGTAAAAATCATTTTAAAAGGTCCCATAAAACTGGCCAGTGTCCAATCAAGCTGTTCTATTTAAGGTAGTTATTTAAAGAAGTTGCCAGCAAAACATTTATTTTTTTATTTGTGGTCAATAGTCAAATAAAATACATGTCTCTTCCAAAGCCATATTTTATTACCCAGAGCTGACAGAATTTCTTTCCAAACAGATGCTGTGATTCTAAAATCCAGCCAAAGGAGCAGATCGTTCAGTCCTCCCCGCTCGCCCTGTGTAAGGGTGAGAACTGGTGGCGCTGGTGAAAAGAGCATGCAAGGGCATGTTACATTTGAAAAAACAAATTTACTGCTATAACTAACTTTATGTCCCATGGAGGAAAATCACAATGCCACTCTCAAAACAAGCAAGAAAGAGTGCAAAGAGGTGTCATCCTCTTTCTAAGAGACTCCACATTGGAGTCACCAGAGGACATCTAAAATTAATGATGCCTGGAGAGTCTAGGCTTCCTTAAAGGTTCTGATCAGTGAGTTCGTGGTGAAGTCCAGACATGCTTTTATTAATATTTTAGAATACTTTCTTTATTTAGAGCAGCTTTGGTTTGCATCAAAACTGAGTGGGAGGTACAGAGATTTCCCATATACCTCCTGCACTCACACATGCACAACCTCACCCATTATCAATGTCCTACCCCAGAATGGTTTTATGCATTTGTTAGACTTGATGGACCTTCACTGACACAGTCTGTAGCTTATCTTTGGGTTCAGTCTTAAGAGTTGATGTTCTATAGCTTCAACAAATGTATCATGTAAAAACATGAACCCACCATTATAGCATCCTACAAAGTATTTTCCCTACCTTAACAAATTTCTGTTCTCTGACTATTCATGCCTCTAACCTTCCCAAACCTTGGTAATGCTGATTTTTTTTTTTTTTAACCATCATAATAATTCTGCCTTTTCCAAAGTGTCGTATAATTTGAATCATGTAGTGTATAGTTGTTTCAGATTGGTTTCTTTCACTAACTTATATGCATTCAAGTATCCCCATGCCTTTTGTGATGAATTACCTAATTCCTTTTGTTATTTATTTATTTTATTAATTTGTTTTTTGAGACAGAGTCTTACTTTGCTGCCCTTGATAGAGTGCTATGGGGGGGCACAGCTCACGGCAACCTCAAACTCTTTGACTTAAGCGATTCTCTTGTGTCATACTTCTGAGTAGCTGGGACTACAGGCACCTGCTACAATGTTATTTTTAGAAATGGAGGTCTCTCTCTGGCTCAGGCTGGTCTAAAACTCACGAGCTCAGGCAATCCACCTGCCTCAGCTTCCCAGAGTGCTAAGATTACAGGCACGAGCCACCGTGCCTCACCCTACCTTATTCTTTTTTTTTTTTTTTTTTGGAGACAGAGTCTCACTAAGTCACCTTTGGTAGAGTGTTGTGGCATCACAGCTCACAGCAACCTCAAACTCTTGGGCTTAAGCACTTTTCTTGTCTCAGTCTCTCAAGTAGCTGGGACTACAGGATCCTGCCACAATGCCCGGCTTTTTTTTTTTTATATTTTTTTTTTTAGAGATAAGGTCTGGCTCTGGCTCAGGGTGATCTCAAACTCTTGAGTTTAGGCAATTCACCTGCCTCAGCCTCCCAGAGTGCTAGAATTATGTGCATGAGCCACTGTGTCTGGCCCTTATTCCTTTTAAGTGCTGAATAATAATACATATACTAAACAATGGAATTTACATATTCATTTACCTACCGAAGAATACCTTGATCACTCCTAAATTTTGGCAGTTATAAAGCTGCTATGTAAATATTAATGTACACACTTTTGTGTAGACATAAGTTTTCAACTCGTTTGGGTAAATACCAGAGTGTGATTGTTGGATTGTTGTATGAGTAGAGCATGGTTAGTTTGGTAATAAATGTCAAACTGCCTTCCAAAGCGGCAGTACCATGCGGCTTTCCCACCCACAGTAAATGAGACCTCCTGTTGCTCCTTGCCCTTGCTAGCATTTGGTGTTGTTGGTGTTCTAAATTTTGGCCATTCTGACAAGTATATAGTAATATGTAATTATTGCTTTAATTTGCATATTCTTGAGGACATATGATGTATGATTTCATTTTCTTATTTGCCATCCGCTTGTTTTCTTCCAGGAGCGGTGAGTGAAAGACTTGGACACACATTTTCGTTGGGTTGTTGCCTTTTTATTGCATGTAAGAGTTCTTTGCATATTTTGAATAACAATCCTTTATCAAATATTTCTTTTGCAAATAGAGTCTCCCAGTCTATGGCTTGCCTTTTCTTTCTCTTGACAGTGCTTTTACAGAGCACACATTTTTAATGTTAATAAAGTCCATATTATCAATTCTTTCTTTAAGGATCATGTTTTTGGTGTTTGGTGTATGTATTTTTTAAAAGCTACCCTAACATTTTATATTTTGGAGTTTAGACTGAAAACAAAAACATGCTTTAGTGTTTCTTGAGTTTTATCTTTGAGGGGTTACCTGTATGGAATTTTATCTTTATTCCCACCATTTCCAGATTTTACAAGTCATTCCTTAAAAACCTTCAGCAACTCTATTAATGAGGCCATGTGCTCAGCTCCTCCCACACACATTCTTCACCTCAGTTGTGCAGATTATAAAACATAACCAAAAAGACACCAAGGTTTTAAACCAATAACTTTAGCATGATGAAATAAACATATTGCACTGAAATTCGTTAAATCAGTAATTCCTTCATCTTAGTATACCTTTTTAGTCGGTTCACTTGCATCTATTAGAGTTCCAAAATGTTACTAAACACATTGTTATTCTGATAATGTCATGCTACCCACCTAAAAGAGATTTTATCTCTCTTTACATGGAAAGCTTGCATATTTTCATGGTCAGAGAGTAATTTCAATTTCAGACTTGCATGCATTAAATCTAAGCTCGTAGATGATTAAGAGTATTATCTTTGGGACGTTACTCTAAGTCACTGTGCACCAGTTTCTTTATTTGCAAAATAATTGCACTTGTATCTCGTAGGGTTCTTATTCATGCACATCATCGCGTAGAATACTGCCTCGCACACACTCAGCACATAACAAATTGCAGCTATTATTCTCACCTTCTCTTAGAGGTCTGCATCTTCCCCCAAGTTATGGCAAGGCAATACATTTTAACCTCTCAGTATTTCTCATAACTACAAAGATATTCCTAATATTCTGCAACAGAAGGGAAAGATAGAACTTGTAATTTTACCTTATCTGTCTTTCTCCAATCCGTAAAACTCTTGGAGCTAGGAGGGATTTCAGCCTTCCCACATATCGTGCATGCCCTGAGTATGCTCTTTATGTGTTAAGGATTAAGTCCACTGTGGCTGACTGTTGATAAATGTAGAGGACCTTAAAGAGTGACCTTAAGGACCTTGAGTGAATTTTTTCAACATTATCTTTCATTATATTCCTTTGCTACAGATTCACAATGTTTCTAGATGGCAGACACCTTCATACTGACTCTGTTTCTTTTCATTTGTGTTCTAACAAACTTAAAGCTCCCTGCAATAAATAAATAAGAATAATCACAAATGATTGACTTCTTAGTAACAACACCTTTGACCAATGACACACATAATATTAAACATAGCTCTAAGTGAAAAATAGTAAATAAGTTTATTATGGTCCTAAAATTTCTAGGAAGGGATAGATTCATGTAGATTCATGCTGAAAAAACTTAACTACTAAAATCATCCTTTTAGTAGTCTTAATGTTTACTAGAAAGCCATAATTTATCTGATCCTGTATATCTAAGATGCAAGGAAGAAAAAATCAGGTACTAATTGTGCGATTTTCTAAAATCACTTTCTTCATGAAAATGATGATAATGATACCTAGTTCTTGAGAATTTCTGAGAGTGGAATAAGGTGTTGTGTTTAACCTGCTTGTTATGAGAGCAAATACAAGGTGAGTGCTCAATAATTAATGCAATAAGATCAAATTTATAACAATGATAATTAATATTAGTATATGATTATTTAGGGGATTATAACTACCTACTGATTGAAAAGTGGCTGTACTTCATATTCCCCATCTGGTTTAATGAATTAATGCTTTAGGTTCCTTTTATCTTCAGAACAGTCATCCTCTTTGGGATATTTATGTTTGATTATTTTCCAATGTTAATTATCTAAGAACTTCTGAAAACTTTCAGGTGTGCTGAATGGGTTAAATGTGTCACAAATCTGGGGAATGGTCAACATCAGACATTAAGTATCACAATATTCTTTGACCAGCCAGTGAAACCTATTGACCTTCTCTCAAGAACATTACAAATGTACAAAAAGTATTAAAGATTTGTAGAATTTCTGAAGCTTATCTGTGCACATATTAGCAGTAAGCCAAGCATTTCTTATCTGACATAAATAGAAATATTTCACAAAAGGTTTTTGAATTTTTTAAAGATTATATCTCTAATTTTCAGTACTATATAATGATACAAGTTTTTATTTCTTAAATATAGCCTGTTCTTTTCTCTCTTGCTTCTTTTCTAGAGGACATGTTATGCCTTGCGACAAGGTCTTAAAGTCACATTGAAAAACTCATAAAAATTTATCAGACTTGTGTACTCAAATGTGTATGCATGATAAATGGGACCAACTTCATATGAAGTTGTTGTTTTTCCCCAAAGTGATGTCTAATTTTAACATCATTCCATTTCATTGAGTCAATGTTATAGTTTACTGTAAAGAACAATCATACAATAAACATAAAATTGTTGGAAATGATGGATGAATTGATCCTCCAAACTGAACCATAATACTACAGTGGGATACTCATTGAGGAATATAAAAATATATCAAAGGAATAAAAATATATTTACATAAACAAATCTACCAATGTGGGGATTGAAAAGAAATGACAGTTAGCTAATAACAGGGAAAAAATAACTCAGATATCTAACACACATCAATTGCCAAAATTCATAAAAACTGTCCCTGCTAAGAACATAGCCTAGGAAAACACAGGTGAATATCTAATCGTTAATCAGAAATCACTACTTTCAGAACAAGATCATAAACATATACATCAGACATAGGAGTAACTCTGAAACTCTCTTATTTTGTGTAAAACATTTATATTGACAAGTTTTTGTATCAAGAAGAGGGCTGCTCCAGGCAGCCTGTATTAGCTGAGAAGCTATTACCTGCAGAAGAAGACAACATTTGGTGTTTTCTCACCTCATCTTCCTGTAACTTGTCTCCACCACTAACCCCAGAAGTCTACTCCTTTCAGTAGCTAGAGATTATACATAAACTTCCATCCAGGGGATTGAATCAAGTTTATGAGTCTTATGATTTGGAGGACTCCTGGGTGTATGCATATAATTAAAATGTTTTCTTTCTCCTGTGAATCTATTTTATGTCAACTTAATTCATAGCCCAGTCAAAAAACCTAGAAGGCATTTTCCCTTCCCTACACAGGCACAGTGAATATCATTTGCAATGCTCAGTGACAAACAAAACAAAATAAAATATAATACTAGGGACAGACAAATAGTTTGGCATAGCTAAAAGGCATAGTGATATTAGATGAGGTTAAAACTATCCTTAACAAAATTAATAAAGGGCCAAAGTTGGGAACTGTAGTAGAGGGAGCCCATGCACCTACTCTCTCTCTCTCTCTCTCGCTCTCTTTCTCTCTCTCACACACACACACACACACACACACACACACAAGGTTGGATAATTAAGTCTGTGAACTCATCCTAGAAAAAGTGCTACATACCTCACTGGTGCATATCCCTCCAGCCATTTATGAAGTACTTCCCTTGGCCATCTGGTGACTGCAGTGATATTTATCAATGACGTATGTAGCACTTGTTCTAGGATGAGTTTGTGAACTTAATTATCAGACTGTGTATGATGATAGCTCCGATGTCTGTTCCAGAAAAAGAGTTCCAAAATGCTTTCAAGGGTGGACTAGGTGCAGGTTCGGATCCATAGTTTCCTGAGGGGGAACTTCCAAGGTGACTGGAGTGATATTTAGCCATGAAGTTGGTGACTGAGGAACTAACTCAACTGCTCTCGTGACTCTCACCCAAGAATCAACTCAGCAAAAATGACGATTTCTACACATCCATGATTCCACCCAAACCTAGCCGGTTAGTAGACTCAATTGCCTGGCCCTTTACACACCAAACTGTCTTTAAAACCCTTTCTCCCAAAGCCTGAAGGAGACGGACGTGATAACTGCCTCCCTTCTCCTGTCATGGCATCTGTAACATTAAACTATTTCTCTGCTGTGACCCCTGTTATCTAAGGGTACTGGCTTCCTCTTGAGCAGCAAAGAACTTGGTAAGATGGTTTTGTAAATGTATCTCATGGTTGCTTTGATTTGGTCTGATCTACAAAATGAGAATGATAGTAGTACCTAACTTTTAAGATTGATGTTAAAATTTAAGTATCTTTATTATGTGAAACACTTAGGGCAGCAACTGGCACAAGCCAAGTATTTATAAATATTGATCATTACTAGCATGATTAGCAGTTATTACATTACTGCTATTGTGGGGGGAAGATTGAAAGTATGACCAAGAACTTAATATAGAGTCAGAAGCAGAGGCAGCCTCCTGACCAGAACACCATAGCCAGTGATATTTAGAAAAGATGTTAAATTAAAAACCTTCTTATACTTCTCCTTTTTGGATAAGAGCTTGTGTGGTGGGAAAAGGAGGGAACTGCTTCTAGAAATGCTGGTGGAGGAAAGGCCACAAGCACTAAGGGAGAAACAAAATTAGCTTAGAGTACACAGAAGTAGACCGTATCCTGACTTTCACACATGGGCATGTGCTTTTAATTCACAGTTACTTTCTTTTCTTTTGAACTTGATTTTATAAGAAAAAAAAAAAAAAAAACAGAACTATGAAGCTTAAAGACAACTGTACTTTTACTGTCTTTTCTTTCTTTCTTTTTCTTTTCTCTTTTTGCTGTCCCAACAGAATCAAGTTTTAAAAACTGCGAAGAATATTCTAAGACAGATTGTTCTTATAAGAATTCCAGTCAACATTTGCAAACTTGAAAGATTTGGGTGGTTTGGCAAAAAGTCAACCAAGAATAAAACATAACAGTTTATTCAGGCTGAACTTTTGAACCATTTCATCTGGTTCCGCTAATATGCCCTAATGATAAAATCCCAACCTTTTTTTTTTATATTTACTAAGGTAAATGTCAGCATTTAGTTTAATTTGTAACTAATTTCCTTCTCTTACATTATTATGAGAACAATTGCATTGTAAAATCATTCAATACTACATTTAAAGTGACTAATTTAATCTTTAAGCTATTTTTCTTAGTGATAGAAGAGCTTCAAAAATGTGAAATTTCCTCTTTCCTCAAGCTTAAATTGTAAGTTGTGAATTTGACTGACTTTTTGTAACTGATTTTAGTAAAGTATTTGCTCTACATGTGATTCTTTGAAAATATGAGGATTCTTATTTTACATGCAAGCTAATTTTAGGCAGTAAAAATGCCTTGAGTTTTTCTTGGACCAAACTCAAATAATCTTATATATTATACTGTAGCTGAAGTTACCCACCGAACTTCCCAGTCACATCCCCCCATCCAGAATTACATTAGATTTGGCAGTGGTAAGAAACTGAACTGGTCCTGGGTATTTTTAAAAGTATCATGAGTAAAACTGATGAGCACCCTCTTAGACCGTAATTTTTTTGTTTGTTTGTTTCTTTTTGTTTTTAAGACAGTCTCACTGTGTTGACCTGGGAAGAGTGCAATGGTATCATCATTGCTTACAGCATCCTCAAACTCTTCACCTCAATCAATCCTCTTGCTTCAGCCTACTAAATAGCTGGGACTACACCACCACGCCAACCTAGTTTTTTTTTTTTTCCTAATATTGGTAAAAATGGGGCCTCGTTCTTGCTCAGGCTGGTCTTGAACACCTGAGGTCAAGCAATCCACCTGCCTCAGCCTCCCAGAGTGCTAGGATTACAGGCATGAGCCACTGTACCTGGCCTAAATTACAATCTCTAATGTAATAGGCTAACTCATTTCTAGATGGTAAAGGTAACAATTATTCTTTTTGATAGAAACATAAGATAATATTGAAAACAGAAATATTTACTTATTACCTGGTCATAATGCAATTTATGTCAGAAAATAATATGGACATCAAAACATAAATCTTTGACAGTACAATAAGAGATTGCATATTACATTAGTCAAAAGTTTGTACTTAGAATGTGTCTGGATCTTAAAAATATAAGAAAATATTCAAATGAATAATGTTGAATTTTTCCTTAATTCTTAATTTTTAAAAGTAAGTGTTAGATATAAATAAAAGTAATTGTAAATTTAAGTCTTTAAAATACAAACTGGTAGAGGTTTATTATGTGTATTATGGAGATTCAATCACTAGAAGCAGCAATGACTACAATGATTTAATTTTCAAAAAAATAAACATAATAAAGTTTTTAAGAAAATAGAGTAAAAAACTACCTTAATTCATAGGGTAAATACATTTCTAGAAGAAGATTTAAAAATACTTTGCATGTACTAGTGAAATGAAATTAAAGAAGTATATTCTTCTACAGTGAACTTCTATAAAAGTTTTAGGCCTGCTATGGTAGCTTTAGTCTGTAATCCTAGCCCTCAGGAAGGTCAAAGCAGGAGGGCTGCTTAAACTCAGGAGTTTGAGAACAACTTGAACAAGAACAAGACCCCATCTCTACTAAGCATAGAAAAATTAGTGGGGGGGTCATGGTAAGTTCAGCTATTTAGGAGGCTGAGATGGGAGGATCACTTGAGCCCAGAATTTTCGGCACTCTGGGGTGATAGAGTGAGAGTTAATTTCCAAAAAAAATGTTCTATGTGACATGGGAGGCTATGAAAATGAAAACCCAAACCCAGTGAGAACTGTCTATTTTTACGCTCAGTTTTGATTAAGAATTGATAGCCACGCAACAATGTGACTGTATAAAGGATCCATCACAATGGTAAAGGGAAACACAGCAGAGGGAAAGACATCTTCAATATATGATCAGTGTAAGGGGATCTCAGTGAAGTTCTCCTGCCTGACCTCCCCAAAGACCAGGATTACAGACTAAAGCTACCGTAACAGGCCTAAAACTTTTATTAAATAAATTTTTTATGATTTTTTTTCCTTGTTAACCTCTCTTGATTTAAGAGTGTCAGTGATGACTCTTACATGAATAAAGAAAAGTATACCTTTCTGTTTCTACATTATTATTCATATAGGGGAAATCTGTCTACAATCACTGTAGAAGAATATACTGCTTTAATTTCGTTCCACTAGTAAATGCAAGGTATTTTTAAACCGTCTTCTAGAAATATATTTATGCTATGAATTAAGGTAGTTTTTTACTCTATTTTCTTAAAAACTTTATTATGTTTATTTTTCAGTTCATTGCTATTAATGAATGAATGACAGCCACTCAGGGTTTAATTGTGGTCATTTCTAGCCTGACGGTGTGTGAGTTGAGAGAACGCTCTCAGGTAGAGGGAAAGACATCTGCACTGTATGTGGGAATGGTCAGTGCGAGGGGATCTCAGTGAAGTTCTGGTGGGATCTGCTATGCCAGCTACTTCAAGTTAGAGCAATTTGAAATCTGGAAGTCATCTTGCTGGACACTTCTCAAATTGGCAGAAACTTCCTGAGGATACCAAAGAAAACATTAATTTGAGTGCTAGTTACTAGAGAACATTTGTATGACAATCCATAGCCAGATTGCTTTCAAGGCAATAGAGATATAGAGTTATCAAAGAGGGGGTACAGATGACACCCGCGTGGTCCCTAGGCATGATGGAAATCTGCGCTTTCAGTTCACTCAAATGGTGCGAGGATAACTGGCATTTAAGATTTAGTGCCAGGGATGTTCGTTGCAATGCTCAAGACCAATCCCATAAAATAACTGGCTCATTTTCTCCAGGACTTTCAAATGACAACATGCTGTTTTGGGGCTCAGAAAACGATACCCCCAAACCACAGTCCTTTGGCATGCTGGAGACATTAAGAGCCTCAGAAGAAAAATTTCTCTGAGCTCCGTTCTCCTGCCCCTGTCATTCTCCCAGGAAGTGAATCATAGAAACCAGAATCTCTTTTCCCCCAGGGAGGTCATAAACACTAGAACACTTCTCCTCCCAAACAAGCCCTTACTTAGGGAGGTCACACTTTCCATTCTCTCTTCTTCCTTGAAGATCGTCATTCCAGGGAAGTCCTGTTCCATCCTCAGAAGGAAGAGACATTATACTGTGCCTGAGAGCTTTCTCTCAACTCACACACCGTCAGGCTAGAAATGACCACAAGTAAACCCTTAGTGGATGTCATTCATTAATTAATAGCAATGACTGAAAA
Source organism: Loris lydekkerianus (assembly GCA_963574355.1). NCBI lineage: Eukaryota > Metazoa > Chordata > Mammalia > Primates > Lorisidae > Loris > Loris lydekkerianus. The sequence continues at coordinate 18,283 of CAUYPK010132364.1, forward strand.
ATAAATGCCCCAAGTCTCATGAAATTTGAGATGCAGGGACTTAACTGATGCCACACTGTTATTTCGGGATCTGGTGGTTCCGGGGTGACTTTTTCTATCTTCTGCCCTTCTTGTCTTCCTTTGTTAAAATTTTCTCTTGTAGTGGGTTTTAATTTCTTGCTTTTTACTTTTTGTGTTTCTGTTGTACTGTTTGTGATTTGAGTTTATCATAAGGCTTTTAAGAGACAATTAATTTATAACAAATTATTTTAAGTATATAACAGCTCTGCTTACAAACAAACAAGCAAGGAGAAATCTGACAAAAATTCTACACTTTAACTCTTTCCCCCCCATATTTAACCTGATTCTACCTCTACCTTTTTATACTATCTCTCCTAAAAAGTTGCAAATTTTTATAAGTATTTGTATACTTACTGTTGCCAGTGAATTGTACACCTTCAGATCATTTCTTATTCGTTAACTTTGCTTTCTTTCAGATTGAAGACTCCTTTTAGCGTTTCTTGTAGGATAGGTCTAATGTTGATAAAATCTCTAAGCTTTCATTTATTTGTCTGAGAAAGCATTTCTCCTTCATATTGAAGAATACTTTTGCGGGATAGGGCTAATGTTTTTTTCCTGCACCGCTTGGAATGTGTCATGCTGCTCTCCCTAGGCCTGTAAGGTTTCCACTGAAATGTCTGCTGTCAGATGGATTGGTTTATGAAGTTGGGATCAGACCACTTGGGCATATACCAGAGTTTTTCCTTAACACTAAGCTCCATTTGCCTTCAGTGGTAAAAACTGGCTAATTAAAGAAGCTTTTCTTAATTTTATTTCCTCCCTCATCTTCTCATTTTGCTACATATTCTTCCTTCCTACAGTTAACTAGCGATCACATCCTTTTCTGGAGGATGCATCTAGGGAACTCAGCTAAAGACAGTTCGTAAAGGATGAGATTCTAGAATCAGATCTATTGCTGTCCAGATTTCAATAAGGCCCTGCTTGCTTATAATAACTGGAATTATTATTATCCAAAGCATCCTGTACAATACAATTACTAACACTGATTAGGAAGAAGATTTAGTTCAAAGTTAACATTGGTTTATACACTAGCTCTACAGCTGAAAAGAATGAGCATTATGCTAATTATGCAGATTGTGGTGGTGTTTGGTGACTATTTACTTACATTAAGAAGACTCAAAGAGGGAAAGTCACAACCCTAGATTAACAAGTTAAATAACTTAGAGTAAAGTGTGGATCCCAAAAAGTCCCTGGGAGCACTTTAGGAGACCCTTACCAACTGTAGCTGGGGGCAGCAGTGTGCTTAAAATCAGCACCTTTTTTTTTTTATTATTATAGATAAAAATATGCACCATAGATGTGGCCCAACCCATCACCCTCCCTCCACCCAAACCTCCCCCCTCCCTTCCCCTTCCTTGGTCCTTTCCTCATAGTCTTGTGGTATAGTTGGGTTATAG
>CAUYPK010132365.1:0-29940 GCA_963574355.1 Loris lydekkerianus
GATTCTAAGAATTTTCTTTGTAAAAGTAAACTTTGTTCAAATAAATAGAATATGGTTTCATTTCTGTGGCAAAGATTAAAACAAAAAAGAACAAAACTGGGAAATATTTTTAAAAACTGTAAAATTCAAAATCTCTTTTAACTATCTCATTTGGTTTTGAAAAAAATAAGTGAGATTATACTTGTGAAAATATTTTGTGAATTGCAAAGTTGTATTAAAATACGAATTGTTATAATTAGACTCATTTTGTAGTTTGAATTGCTGGTCTAGGCGCCGAAGTGCCTGCAGTTCTACAATCAGATCCTGGAAGTTTGGGGATCCTGGGGGCCTCAAAGGAACTCTTGACTGTGCCCAGACCCAGGAAGCTAGCATATCGCTTACGGGTAAATTCTAAACTCGGCTTAGTTTCTTTGGACTATTCATAAGAAAGTGAACAAGCCAGTGCTCTGTCCATTTGGAGGAAATATATTCTTAGGGAGCCTGTTAACATTTGGTTGGAATCAGTTTAAAAATTGGGATTTATATTTCTACCTATCAAGGTCAAAGATTTTTTAAAAATTATTTTCAAAAAGATAAACTTAATTCCTAGAAGCTATTTGGGTCTCCACTTCTAAAGGAGATTCATATGAACAAAGATAATTCATACAAAAGAGATATATTAATAAAAGTTAAATCTGTTTTTAAGGAGCTCTTTGTTTCTTTTTATTTATAACATACAGGGTGATCATAAAGTTCGTGTACAATTTTAAAGGGCACACTATTTTAATTGCACACGAACTTTATGGCCATGCTGACATTTCATAGAATCAAAGATTCTTCCAAAATAAAAACTAAAAGATTTATAGCAAACTTCTCCAGCGCAAATACAGAGAGATTATAAAATTAGAAATAATAGTTCCCAAACCAGATTATACAGTCAACGTCAGTAGTTTGGGGTCATAAGGGAGAGTGTGCTCACCGATCACACTTAGGCCTGGCAGAGACATGGGACAAGGCGCATCTCCCAGGGGATACTTGCTACCTTTTACCCCTTCTGGTGTCTTCAGCTGCCTTTTATCTCCCATGGAACTAGAGAAGAGGCTGTGGCAGAAGTAGGGTGGGAACTAACTAGCCCCTTCCAGCTTCTGTTGAGGAGGCCAAATGCTAGACCTCTGCTCTGGCTTAGTGCTGTTGATCTGCAGACCAGTTAAATTGCTGCTGTGTAATTGGGAAACTTGTTCTGGGCCTATGAGTAAAAGAGAGCTTGATTTAGACTATGGCTTGCAGGGTCCTCAAACTTTAAACGGGGGGCCAGTTCACTGTCCCTCAGACTGTTGGAAGGCCGGACTATAGTTGAAAAAAACAAACTATGAACAAATTCCTATGCACACTGCACATATCTTATTTTGAAGTAAAAAAACAAAATGGGAACAAATACAATCATACCACCTCATGTGGCCCACGGGCCGTAGTTTGAGGCCCCGTGGCCGTTTATGGGATGTAGACGTTTTCTTAAGTGCAAATTAATTATATATAATTATCTTCTATTATATATCCCTTGTTTGAGTATCATCTCACGTAACCTAACGATGAAAAGGGAGTCTCATAGCACGTCAGCTTGGTAATTTTCTTTGAGATTCCAATGAACAATGAATTTTCTTTCTCATTTGAGGAGCCATTTGCCTTGTAGGCATGAATAGATACAGACCCGTACGAGGAATAGATTCATGTAATCTATGGCTTTGACTTTTGAAAGATTCACTGTATTGCATATTCAGTTTTGTTGATCTCTTCCAACTAAGAGTTTATGTTTTGATGGGTGCACTTTGTGGGGGAGGAATTTGGTTTCTACAATATGTATGTCATTAAGCACAAATTCATATGTGGAGGAGATGTCAGTCAACCCACAGGCCTTTTAACCTCTTTGTTTAATCAGCCCGTTTTTCTCTTAAACCTTTCCTTCCGCATTTCTTCCAGAAAGAACGGTGCTTAATTCAACTGCTCAAATTAAAGACAGAAAAATAGGGCAAAATATATTTTCAATCTCCACTAGGGGGACCTATTGTTGCAACTAAAAAATTGAATCTGAGGAAAAAACGTGCCTTTTACACAACAGCTATATATTATAATTTTTATTTTTTTAAAGCACATACACCTGTCTGATAACAAAACACTTTCAAATTCCACATAATGGTATTTCTCATGTTATTTTATTTTTATATTACGTAATAACGAAAATATAAAATTGGAGAAATAAGGTACGAGGTTTTCTTGATTTGTTAGAGTTAAGCTTTTTTAATAGAATGACTATGAGATGAAAATACAAATTCAGCCTTCATTTGAGGACAATTTATATTTACAATATCCACAGGATTACCCACAGAAAGTGGGAAAAAACTTTTTTTCATGAAACACATCTTTCTAAAATTTATTAATTCACTGCATTTTATTCCCTACTCCACCTGGCTTTTGTCTGGTATTTAAAGGCTTACAGTTTTTATGAAACATTTTTATACTACAATATTTATAATCACAAAACGAATAAATCAGTCTTGATGCCTCGCTTTGAGGTGCAAGGACAGTGTATTTTATGCTTTCTGAGTATGAGCCACTATCTTATTTATACTCTTGCATCTCTTAATATTCTTCAATTTTCTTATGGTTCAAATATTCTTTTTTGGAGAGCTCAATAATTTTTCATACTCGAGGTGTTTTCCTGACTCATAGGACTGCCTTCTTCCTGACTTCACTGATTAGAAGTAGTTAACATTAATGGTTCTCAGTAGTGAACAAGGTTTGTAAACACTGTGGGACCAATATTACTAATCCCTCTTTATTGGGATCAGGAAATTGAGGCAGAGAATGCTCATGTTATTTGGCTAATGCTATGTTTTCTGCCTGGATTCTAAGCTCAATATTCTAAAATACACAGTTAATTTTAACATATTCCAGATATGGACTAGCCATTGTTCTAAGAAGATTTCTTCAACCTAGACTAGACTAGTGAAATCATAATTTGAGAGTTAGTAAACCTTCTATCACAGACACGTTCACCTGTATGAGAAATGGCTAGATAACCTAGTGAATAATTTCCACTGTCCTTAATAAATATCAACTCGTGGTATTTTAGATGTAGCAAGAGATTTTTTTAATAACCATAATTATAAATATATATATAATTATATAATAAAAGGATTAACTCTATATTATAAAGAATAGAAAGCACTTTACACATAATGAAATGAAAATGTATCTTAGACATATGAAAAGTTTCATTTATACTAAAAGAAATGCAAACTTCAAGTACACTAAGATGCCACTTTTGCTAGTTCAATTATTTTTATAGTATACTCTGTCAAATGCTAGGAGGTAGGGAAAATAAATGAACCAGATGCTCTTCTACTCTTGGGATTAAAAATTGGTACAACCTCCATGAAGGAGAATTGGCAATATTTATCAATATTACATAAATACATTGACCCAACATGATTTTTGGAATTTAGCTTCTAGATATGTGTATATACATGCAAAATTATTTATATTTAGATTATTCATTATAGGTTTGTTATAGTAAAAATTGGAAATGAATCTCATGCTCCTTGATAGGAGGATGATTAATTGAAATAGTATGCAGCTATTAAAAAGAATGAGCAAAATCTCTACACTGATATGTAAAGAGCTTCACGCAATATTAAATGAAAACTGTACAGTGTAGAACAGTCTCATAGTAAGCTATTTCAAGTAAAGAGGAAGGAAATAATATCTATTCATATTTCCTTTTATATATAAATAAACTTTCAATGGCTACTTAAAAGACTAATAAAAATGATTGCCTCCTTGGGATGGGAGGCCAAAGAGCAACTGGGTGGCTGAAACCTGAGACTGGGGAGGCACCGAAAACCTTTAGGTAGAACAGCCTACCTGCTTCAAAGCTCGTGTGTAGGAGAGACACAGTGAGAGAAGGAAAGAGAGAGAAAACACGAAAGTCAGAGTTTAAGTAATTGTACACACTTTTGCTCCTTAAAATGACAGTAAGGTATATTTTTAGAAGGCATATGCTCACAAGGACGAAAAGAACGGAAGTGGAAGAAATAGCAAAATTTTGGAAGCTAGAAAGCCAATGAATGAATGGTGCTGACTCAGCAGACTAGAAAGCCACATTCTTTGCTGAAGGCAGAAAAAGCTGAGAGGCTTTTGTACTGCAAGATATCCAAAATGTTCAGGAGCTGGCATTTCCAGGTGCCTCTGGAAATGAGATTGAAGGTGGGGCTAAAAATAGGAGGATTGGTTGAAAGCATTGAAAGCCTCTTTAAGAAGCAGTTAAATAAATCCCCAATTTCACAGCCAGGCAAATTCCCTTCCCCAACTTGACTTAATGTTGGAGGTTTAGTCTCCAAAGTGGATACAACAAAACAAAATAAAACAAAACCACTCTGGATTGAGAGATACGGGGAGGGGTAGGAGAAGGACAATCATTTACTGAAGACAAAGTGATCTACGGAGCATTTGTATGCTGAATATCCAGACCCTCCCTCTAATCGCTCTCCTCACTTGGTTCCCAATTTGTAACAATCCAATCTGGGCAGAAGATGCTTCTTTATGAAATCTGACTAGTCAAGAGAAAAGAAAATTGGGGAACCCAATGAAATGAGCTATCAGAATACCCTATCCTAGAGATGACAGCTGACAGTAGCCAGCCTGCACTCAGAACTTCTAAATCACTTTTTAGTATCCCATTCTTAAATATTACTCTTAAATATGAAAAAATTAAGATCTCCAAGTAAGTGAGGAAACTTTTTCATGCTGAAGATGACGACTATAGTAGATGCCCTGTTGCACCACTAAGATTTGACCTTCAAGGATGGAGGCGTTGTTCCCCCGGGGGCTGGTGTTGCCCACTGCCAAAGGCTCACAGCTGAGAGCTAAGAGGTGCTTCCTCACCCAGGGTTAAAGGCCTAGCCCGAAGCAATCTCTGTACAGAGCTTGCATCCTCAAAAACAATACCCAAAGGATATGAGGGCTTAGAGGTCATGCATTTGCCCTCTCTGTTTAAGAAAGGATTACTTTGCCAAAAGCCCCCGGCAGGTTTCTCTTATCTCAGTGGCAATTGCACTAGGACAGCCAGAGTAACTGAATTCCATATTTGGTTTAATACAGATTATATTTGACTCTCTGAAATTGGGGAGGGGCTCAGGCTTCTCTGATCCATACTTGAACAAAGTTAGGAAAAATGCCATGAAATAGGGACAAAGAAATACATTTTAGAGACGGTTTTGGTTAGACAGGAAAGGAAAGTAGAAAATTTCTTTTACCGGCACAGAGAGAGAGAAAGGGAAGGATCAGAGATGAATGTCCTGGTGTTATTGCCCAACTGGGTCCTTTTTGCCCTTGTGCAGTAAAGGGTCGATGGGCTGAGATAGCTGGTGCTGCTGCAGGGAAAGAGTTTAGTAACCACGGGCAGTGAGGGCACAGGAATGTCTCAGATCTGTCTTCCTGAAAAGCTCTAGACAGGAGATTTTAAGGGGAATTGGGTGGGCAGTGGGAGGAGGACCAGGCATGGCCGATGGGTTGGGTTAAGGATGTAGAAACCGCGTTCTTGCCCTGAGTCAGTTTTATGGGATGGAGCCCTGTCTGGTCGGTGTCCCTGGACCCAAAGTAATGCAGGGTCAGGAAACATCTTAAAAGGCAGATTTAGGTTTCACAGTAGAGGTGCTCCCCACGTGAGAGAAGTTATGCCTCTTCTGACCAGACTTCTAAGCCAGAAGCAATTTCAGAGAAGCAGGCTAGGGGGCAGAAACTGGTTAATTCTTAAGTATGGCTGTACCATGCAAAACTTAGGCCTCTAGCAAAGATTTCACTTGTTCGTTTCAGTTGATTTCATAGAGCAAATTTCCTGGGTCCTCACTTCAGGTTTAAAGTGGGGTGGAGCATTGTAGGCAAGGAGTTGATAGAAACACTCCGAATTCCCAGTGAGGGGACCCTTAGTTCTAGCTTCTTGTGACATATCCTAGAAAGTTGTGAGTCTTTTTAGAGAAGTCCTGAAATTGGAATAAAGCCACATTTAAACATGTCACAGTGTAGGAGATAAGATGGCTGAGAGAAGACGTGCAGGTTGCATATAACCAGAAGTTTCCACAGAAGGTGGACTTTGGTGACTGAGGCACAGCCATTCCAAACAACTGACCAAGTCGGGGGCAGTGCAGGGGGGTCCTCTGCTGCATAGTCACCCCACCTCCCTCAGGAAGGGAAGAAGGGGAAGGAGAGAGAAAAAAATTCTTGGCAGGAATTTTGAACTTTTCACTGGCTAAATGAAATTAGACTGAATTGCATTTAGTTGGTAAGCTTCTGTCATGTACTCGTACGGGCGCCATCAGTCACCAAGAAAAATCACCATTTTTCCTCACCCCAAAGTATAGAATTTTGGCCTTGCTATCTATATCTTACATATTAGTATTATCTTCCTTTTCGCCTTTGGGGGAACACGGCAGGAAAGTGGAAAAGAAAAGAAGGAATGGGAAGAAAGAAGACCATCTGGTCTTTCTGAGAAATGGCGAATGCTGGATTTGCTCGTGTCCAGAGGACGTCAATTAAGATTATGCAGAACAATGTAAAATTATTTAGCTAACCACTCTTTTCCTAAAAGGTTAGTATGGGTAATAAAACATTTTTAGTAAAAATAAACCAAGTACGATCTCATCTAACTGGGTTTCTAAAAACACGTGCATTAAAATGTTTATTATTATGTAATCATAACCATGATTTAGTACAGAAACCAGCTACTAGGTTACTTGTATTTATTTTGTTTGCATTATGTTTTCTCTTTACTACATATGTTGAACCAGGTGGAAAACAACAGAAAGTTTCCATTTTTTAAAATAAATATAACCTGGTCAGGAATCAAATTTACATTCTAATTGCATTATAATAAATCAGGAATGTTTATGGTCACATCTAGCACCCAGTTAAAACTCAACACATGTATAACAATAATAACAAAATTTGTTGGCCAAAATATTGTAATAGTTACTAAAAATACATGAATAAATTTTAATACCCAGACAGGAAACAACAGACATGCAGTGTGTATTTGAGGCACATGTATCATTTGAACAGGTGCCAGAGTTATGGAGCTAAAGATTAAAGTGTGATTTAGAGATATATTCAACTCCGTCTGCAAGTGTTGCCTCCATTAGCATTAATAGAATTTACATGCACACAGTTAGAGGAGAGAACTGGAATTTGTTGAAAGGCAAAGGAGAAATGATTTTTAACTCTGACTATAATTCCAGGAGGGTGAGACTGTATTATTAAAAGCTCTGTGAGAGGCCTTAATTTAGGAACCGAGATATAGAAGCTTTATATTAAACTACTACATGTATACTTTGCTGGATTATTAGAGAAAAGTGAGCCAGAAAAGCTAAAGGATTTGTCAAAGGCTGTTCTGGGATTATGGTACTATGTTGAAATGGAAAATAATATATGCATTTTGGATGTGGATTAATTTGAAGAAAAATAATTTTTGATCTAGGAGAAACTGTAATTGATGTTTTTGTGGCTTTTAGCAGGCTTGTGTGCGTGTGTGTACCCACACAGCAATACTTATTCTCATCTGCAAGCATCTATTTTCTACCCAGTCTTTAGGAAAATACAATTATATTTAGCCGATTAAGTGTATTTATTTTTCTTGCTTCAAGATAATAAAATAAATTGTTCACTATGAAAGTTTCAAGCAAAGGTTTTGGGGAATTGGAGAGAAAAGTAATTGTGTCCTCCTACCTACCCCCTCCTAGGACTGGCGCCTGTTAAATGCACCTGTCCCTTTAGTGAATGTCAGGAGGAAATCAATCAGCTAAATAATGAATCAGACCAAGACGGCAACATGTGACAGACAATTTTTGGTGGGAATAATTGTATTTGAAAGTGCTATTTATTTTGGAAAGCCCTTGATTTAGCACTTTCTTAGTGAGTGTTTGATGTGTGCCCATGGCTTTACTGACCCAGAGGCAAATAAGATAAAAGCTCCTGACCTAAGGTTTCTTACATTGAGCAACATGACTTATTTATTATATTTTTGTTAATATAATCTGATAAAGACTGAAACATACAAATTCCCATTAAGTCATTATTTCTAACAGAGTAAAACTGTAATTTTTGTTTTTTTTGCAGTTTTTGGCCAGGGCTGGGGTTGAACCTGCCACCTCTGGCATATGGGGTTGGAGCCCTACTTCTTTGAGCCACAGGAATTGCCCAAAACTGTAATCTTAAATGCACAACAATAGGGGAATGTCTTGTAACAAAGGCCTGAACATTTTCCCCATACATGGTTGCCCCTTGAACAACATGGGTTTGAACTTCGTGGGTGCACTTATATGCAGACATTTTTCAATAAATATGCTCGAAAATTTGGGGGAGGTTTCCAACAATTTGAATAAACTTGGAGATGAACCACATGGCCTAATAAATATAAAAAAAAATGTAAAAAAAGTAAGTTTATGTGCATTAAATATATGTTACGTGCATAAAATAGGCAAAAACTATTATAATAAATTAAAATTTGTGCACACACTTAGAGACCATACCCGGCACCATTGGCAGTCCAGAGAAATGTAAACGGACATAAAGATGCAGTATTAAATTGTAACTGTAGAAATTTGTAGTAACACTGCACTACTAGAATAATTTTGTCGTCACCTCCTGTTGCTATGGCAGTGAGCTCAAGAGTTACGAGTATCCACTTCAAACACCATGTGATGCTAATCAACTCAGAGCAAGCCGGTCAGTTCTCCAGTTGAGTGTGTATCGCAGTAAAGTTGATCTATGGAATTGTCATGCATTTTTCATCATGTTTGGTGAAATACTGTAAACCTTGACTAACACCATGAGACCCATACAAAGTGCTAGGAGTGATGCTGGAAGTGCTTCCAAGAAGCAGAGAAAGTCTTGATGCTGCAAACAAAGTCAAATTGTTTGATACAGAGTGTAGCTGCAGGGCTGCAGCTGCAGTGCCCTGCAACTTCAGGAGAAATTAATGCAATAAGGACCATTGTAAAACAAGAAGAAAAAGTCATAACTGTTGCTGCAGCTATGCCAGCAGGTGTAAAAACTTTACACTTATTGCAAAATGCCATTTTATCTCGTCTTGAAAATGCAGCTTTTATGAGGGTGCAGGATGTTGTAAGAAAGGAATGTCTCTAGACTCTAGTCTGATTTGAGAAAAAAGCAAAGTTATTATATGAAAACTTGAAGCAGAAGAAACATGTGAAGGATGTGAAGTTGGAGAATTTAATACCAGCAAAGGATGGTTTGATAATTTTAGAAAGAGGTTTGGCTTAAAAAGGGTCAGGATAATGGAAGAAGCTTCTGCCAGCCGAGAGACAACAGACAAGTTTCCAGATGCCAACAATTTAAGAAAATTATTCAAGAGAAAGTATATCTGCCTGAACAGATGTTTAATGCGGATTAAAAGTGCTTTATTTTGGAAAAAAATACCACAAACGACAGTGATGCTTATACGTAAGGAAGAGAAATCTGAGGCAGGAAGGGTAAGGTAACTCTCCTGCTTTTTGCAAATGCAGTCAGTGGGGATATCAGGACTGTCCTGATATCTATAAAGCTGCGAATCTCCAAGCCCTGAAGGTCAATACCAGCTGCTGGACTTTTGGATGTACAATGAGGAGGCCTGGATAATGAAAACCCTTTTTTGGGGATTATTTATGTTTTTGTATTAAAGTTCTTTTGACATTGGACAATGCCCCTGGCCACTCAGAACACCATGAGTTCAATCCCAAAGGCACTGAGTGCTCCACTTGCCCCCAAATGTCTATCTATAATCAGCCTCCAGATGAGGGGTCCAGGACCGTCAAGGCTCATTACACAGGGTACTCTGTGGGAAGGCTTGTCAGTGCTACGAACGAGAACCCTGACAGAGAGAGCATCATGAAAGTCTGGAAGGACGGCATCATAAATTCCTACTGGGGAAAATCATCCAGATATTGCACATGAGTTCACAGGATTTATGACACAGCCAATCAAGAAAATCATGAAAGAGATTGTGAATGTGGCAAAAAAGGTAGGGGAATGAAGGGTTTCAAGAAATGGATCTGGGAAATTCAAGAAAGGACAGACACCACACCTGAGGAATTAACAGAAGATGGCCTGATGGAGACAATGTGGCAGAAGGTCCTGCTTATTAAGACGGCTTTGGACTTGTTTGAACCCTCTATGATGTGTGGGCTCTGGAACTGAAGCAAACGGAGGGAAGAATTGGGGTGGTGTAGAAACATTTTTAGAGAAATGAAAAAATAAAGAAAAAAATCAGGCAGAAATGACGGTGTATTTATTTCCATAATACATAAATGAGCGTACCCACCTCTTCTGCCGCCCGTTGGCCTCCTCTCCCACTTCTGCCCTCCCTGAGGCATCCAGACCAAACCCTCCTCTGCCTCCTGCTCTCAGCCTGCTCAGCGGGAGGATGAGGACAGGGAAGACCTTTATGATGACCCAGCTCCACTTAATAAACTGAAAGTACATTCCCTTATGACTGTCAATTATGTTTCCTTTTCTCTAGCTTGCCTTATTATATGTAATAAATGTAATGTATGTCAGACAAAAACGTGGGTTAATCGACTGCTTATGTAATTGGTAAAGCTTTTGGTGCCAATTACAGCAGGCTGTTGGTTAATTTTGGGGGGAGTCGAAAAGGGAATGTGCATTTTTGACTCCTCAGTGGATGGGTATCCTTAACCCCTCTCATTGCTCAAGGGTCAACTGTATTTAGAAATTCTCCATTTCAAGAAATGGATTTCTTAAGGGAGTGAAATCTGAGTACTTTTGTCTTGATTTTTTTGTGTTTCCTGAAATTTCTGAGCACACATTGTTTTAAAAAATGTTTTCAGAGTACTTGTGATTGAAAAATGTACAGTTGATAGACTTTGGCAGTAGAAGATATTTGTGAAAAGCCAGGGCTCACTATTTCCCTTGCTTATGCAAATCATCTTCCCCTGATATATGAAAGGTTGCGGGTTCCTGTGGCAGAATCTCTTGGTGAATATTTCTAGGTCGGATATGCTGGCTGTGTGTGGGCCAGACTACAGCCTGAAGAGAGATGAGATTAGAGAGAGAGCAGGAGCTTTCCTACTTCTAACCGAGAAATGTGAACTGCTGGGCGTTCAAGGGCAAAATATGTCATCTTGTATCTGTGAGTACCCCCTCTACTTCCAGGCATGTGGAAGGACTGAATTCCCACCCCTCTTAAGTTAGGTGACTGTGTCACATGTTTTGGCTAATGAAATTTGAGCAGAAGTGCTATGTGTTAACCAAAGGTGGGAGTGAGTATGAGATGCCTGTGTGTCGTCTGGCAAGTTCCCTTGCTGTGATGCTCGGAGCGCTTATGGCCTGGATTGCTTAGTGATTCTGGATTGAAATCTCCTGTGATCTACCTTTAGTTGTTAGCACAGAGAGAATTAAATTAGTTGTGTTAAACTGGTTTGTTTCGGAAATCTCACATCATAGTCTATTATCACATCATAGTCTAGTCATGTTGAACAATATAAAAAATAAAGCAAAAATTATGATCTTCGGGTATTATAACAGCACAAATTTTCATTCTGCAGATCATTCACTGAATAGCTAATTTTTCAAATGAACAGTTTTTGTTTTGTTTTTTTTTTAAACTCAAATAGTTATCATACATTAATAAGTCAGGTAGAGTTAATTTTTAAAATCTCAGACATCAAGTAGTTTATACTTTCAGTATCTACCTCTTCTAGGGCAGGGGATGTCTTTAAAGTTACCTTTTTGTCTTCCCTTCTCCCCTCCCCTTCCCCCCTTCACTTCCCCCTTTTCTTTTTCCTTTTTCTTTTCCTTTTCTGTTCTTTTCAAGATAGAGTCTTACTCTGGTGTCCAGGCTAGAATGCTGCAGTGTCAGCTTTGCTTGCAGCCTCCTCAAACTCTTGGGCTCAAGAAATCCTCCTGCCTCAATCTCCCAGGTAGCTGAGACTATGGGCACCAACACATCTCCCTTTTTATTTTTCTATTTTTAGTACAGATGGGGGTTCACTCTTGTTCAGCCTCATCTGGAACTCCTGAGCTCAAGCAATATGCCCATGCTGGCGTTCCAGAGTGTTAGGATGGAGGCCTGAGCCACAGCCCTTGCTTGGCCTGACGTAGCTTTTTCTGTGGACCTTATCAGTCATAGTCTGCTCACGAGGCAGGACCCATTGCTGTACTAAAAGCTGCCAATAGAGGGACAAAAAGCAGCCTGTGAATTCTTTTGTGATTCAGCCAAGGAGGCTTAGCCATAAAAAAAAAAGCTGAGGCCAGAGGATCACTTAAGCCCAAGAGTTTGAGGTTACTGTGAGTGGTGATGTCACAGCACTCTACCCAGAGAGACACAGTGAGACTCTGTCTAAAAAAAAAAAGCCATCAACAAGTAGGGCCATTGCTTTAGAAGTTTAGAAGTTTAAAGGATCTTTGAGATCTTGACCTTGGAGCCTGGAGAATGCTTAGTGTTTTTATTTATTTGTTTAATTTTATTTTATATGCTTCTGTTACTAGAAGTTTTGAAGTATGATTTTGTGGCTCCTTCTTTATGACTATTCTATTTCAGGTAAGTTGTGACAAACTGAAGAGATCTACTTTACTAGTCTATAAGCACCCTTATAAAGAAGTATCTTGCTCTTACAGAAAGAGAATCAGAGAATCATGAAGCACTTTCGTAAGACCAGATTCACTTTCCCGGATGTGTCTGATTTACTGTTTTTCTCGGAATATTGATTTTTTTCTTTTCCATCTAAATAGTCATTATGAAGTTCCAGAATTTGTATGACCTCCATTTTTTCTTTCTTATGATTACAGTTAGAAAAGGGTACAAGTCAGGATCAGCCAAAGGAAGCAACACACAGGGTAAGGTTTGAGAGGCTCCTAAATGTGACGTTCCTGGTGTCTTCTCCCCGTGGAGTCAGGATACATCGTCTTCCTGGCACATGAATGTGTGTTAAAACACACAGAGTGTCACCAGCCGGGGAAGCTCATTCAAACTTTGGTGTCCAGAGTTTTTATTCGAGTTTCATTTTGTAGGCACAATTATTGAATCCTTGGTTCCCGTTTAAACTTAGTCTCCAGCTCCCCTCTCCCCCCCCCCATTCCCCATACGGTCAGGATGAAATCATATGGCTCAGGGCTCTAACCCTCTGGCCACATGGTTGGTCTTTCTGGTACAGTCAGCTTGCATCTTGGTCATTTCTTCCTTTTTTTTTTTTTTTTGTTTAGCAGGCCCCGGGTCAGGTTCAAAGCCAACAGCCCAGGCTGGTGCTCTAACCACTGAGATACAGGTGCTCAGCCCATCCTAGGTCATTTCATTGGCACAAATTATTTAGAGGCCCACCATCAGATTCTCTTTCTAGGAAGTTGTATTTAGGGTAAATCATCTCATTAGCACGAAATATCAGAGCCCATCATGAATAGCAAAGGCACTCCTACCACTTGGGAAATTTTCAGGGCTGTTTTCCAAGGAACAAGGAAGAAAGGTCAACCAAATTTTTTATTACGCAGGATTCACGGGTGTCCTTCCTTCCCTTTCACTGGTACTATTTCTGATCTTAGTTCTTTGTAATTTCAATAATGTAAGTATTTTTTCAACATTTTGATCCTTTTACTTCTTCGGATTTGTTTTCTTCAGTGAATTTGCCTTCCAACTTGCCTTAATCATTAATTCCCACAGCATAACTTAGGTTGTGACTAATAACTACTACCCTTCTACTAATAACTACAACCCTCAGTTCCATGTACACCACTCTTTGACCATTACATGCCATGTTTCCATCTTTCTTCCTTCTAATAATTCTATAACCCTCCTAGGACCTCTACTCATTGATTCTTCTGTCTTTTCACGTCTCACCACTTTCATGTCTTCTCTAAATCAGTTATGATTACACACACCCTAGAGATCATTTCCTCTTTCTTGATTCATTGCCCTTAATGATCCAAAACCACATTTCTGATTAAATTCAACCCTCCACCTGTGTAGCGTGCCTGCCCCATGAAAGCTGGGTGTAACTACTGAAAAACACACAATGTTGGGCGGCATCTGTGGCTCAAAAGGGTAGGGTACCGGTCCCATATGCCAGAGGTGACAGGTTCAAACTCAGCCCCGGCCAAAAATAATAAGAAAAAAAAAAAGAAAACAAAAACAAAAAAAACGAAAAAACCACAATGTGTTACTGATTTGTTTTGTTTTCAATTCACGATCTCAAACCTCAAGTAGGACACTAATGCTTGCCTGGAGATCTTGCCACGTACCATTGGTATAGGGCATGGGAGAATGGCTGGATTATAATTTCACACTTTTCCCTCTCATACCACGTGTCCTACTTCTAACACTAGCTATTGTTTTGCTCAGGTAAAGACTTTTCTTTCCACTTCACTAACAACATTAACTAGGCCTTCCATAGACTCCCAAAGGCACATCTACCAGGATTTGCATCTACAGCCTCATTTCTTACCACAGTCAGAGATAAACTGAAGTTTCTTTATTCTAAATACAACTTCCTGGAAAGAGAATGTGATGGGAAAAGCTTTTGGTCTAGCATCTATACTCTGCCCAGTTAATTGTGGCCACTGAGTAACATATGGTGGCCAGGGCCCATCTCTGGATGGAGTGGAATATTAAGTTCTCCAAGTGATTTTCTGGACAATAACATTTGCTCTGCTTAGTAAAACAGAATTAGAAAGATTTCCAGTGACAATCTTGAATCTATGAAGAAGATATTCTCATTCATGGTTAGTTAACCAAGGATTGTATTGAAACAATCTTCTAAAGGTTCTGATTAAGTGAAGCGTTATAATATGGTTGGTTGATTGACTCTGCTCTAAGGATTCTTTGTGCCTTTTAGTGTGACAATGAGTGAGAGTGAGTATTTCATGAATGGTGTTTATAAGTCCAGCTTTAAGATTGGAGCAGTAGTAGGGTGGACAAGATGGTCTGGAGCCCAGGCCTTCCTACTGTCAGGCCAGTGCTATCTGTGTTGGTTTTGGCTTTCTAAGATCTCTTCTTATTTCTTATGCTCCATTCTTAGTTCTAAGATGATTAAAACTTCTTTCAACTTTTTTGGTTTTATTGTTTACAGAGTTTATTAGAGGTATTTGTTTTTGTCGCATGATGGAAAGATCATTAGCTTTGAGATGAAATTGAATGTGAATTCTAGTTCTGCCACTCACCAGCTGAACGACTGAGCAAAGTCAGTAAGTTCTTGAGCCTCAATTTTCTCATCTGCTAAATGGGGATGATAATGCCTATATTATAAAGTAATTGCAAAGGTAAAACAAACATTTGCTTACATTCCTGTTTACTTTTTTCTTATGGAACTTTTAGCTAATTTTTGTTTGTTCAGATTAATTTAACTTGACTAAAGGTATTTATCATTTTCAAATTCCCTTTTGTGTTTACATTTTTCTAATAGGCAGTTTGAAGATGATTAAAAGTGTTTTCCTGATTAATTGGTTGTCCTTTCTATTCATAGTATGTAATACTGATCAATCTTCCTCAGTAAAGAAAACACGAATTAAAATCGCAAGGTAATGAGCACTTCTTACACAAACTCTATCTCCTTTTTTAGGCAAGTGCTACGGTTCATCCTTTAGGAGGTGCAATTAAGAGAATTACAAGATATGATCTTCTCCTTCAAGTAACCTGGATTTATCAGTCAGGGAGCATCATAAACAAGTGGAAAAGTAAATTAAAAGGAAGATTTAAATAACATTCACAGCCACTTTAGAGTGGCTGCCCCGGATAGGACCTGAGTAATTGTCAGACCACCATTAGCAAGAATCTGTGCTAATGTAATTCTCTAAAGAATGGCCAACTTTTATGTGAAATAAAAGCATCCACCTGAAGCTGATACTGGCAACCAGAATTATATTCCTCCTCCTGTTTCCAGGGTAACCCGAGGAAGGCAAAGGAATGCTATCTCTAGCTATTTACCAATCTCTATTGCAAGGTCGTGAGACATAAAACTGGACCTTCTTCTTAGTGTTGGAAATTATCCCTGAGAATATAATTGAAGTAGGCAGTATTTATTTTTTCATTCGACCCACCTCCCCTCTCCCTCCCGGCAGTATTTAGTATTTATTTGTAATGCTCACAATAGGCAGAGAAGGAGGATTAAAATAAGGAAACGGGTAGAACGGTTCCCTTTTCCTACTTAATAGTAGCAGAGCACATGGTATAAAATAATGGCTTATGCTTTGATTCTGAACACTCTTCAAAAAAACAGGTGGGGAAGCTGAATCTATCTACCTGGGCAAAATAAAATCAAAAGTCAAAAAAAGTTTCTTTAATTTTTTTAGATACCTAATTTGAATGTCAGGTATTTTTTCTCCATGCTCTCTCTTGCCACAGCATTTCTTTTCTTTCTTTCTTTTTTTTTTTTTTTAATTTTACATATTTCTTACCTTGTTTATTTCACTTAGGTTTTGTGAGATTTGTGGATGTGTGCTTGTAAGGACTACATATCAAAATTACCTATCTAAGACCAGAGAGATATGAGGAAAGGTTGACAAAAGTATTAACATTTATTAACTTGGCCAGCGTGGTGGCTCACGCCCGTAATCCCAGCACTCTGGAAGGCCCAACTGGGTGGATTGCTTGAGCTCAGGAGTTCGAGACCAGCCTGAGCAAGAGTGAGGCCCTGTCTACTAAAAATAGAAAAATTGAGGAAAGAGGATCACTTGCGCCCAAGAGTTGGAAGTTGCTGTGAGCTATGACACCATAGCACTCTACCCAGGGTGATAGCTTGAGACTCTGTTGCAAACAAAACAAAACAAAACAAAAAAATCATTTATTAACTCAAAGTGGGTAGGGTTTTCAGGAGGATGAGAAGAGAATTGTTAACTTTAAGGCTCTCTATTTTGAATCTGTTAAAAGAAGTGCAGATTTTATATGATTATTTTTAATTAAATGAAAGAAAAAGTGAAAGAAAGGGAACACGGAAACAAAACAGACAAAATAATCTCCCAGGACCTGCCACAACCCAGAAGGGCTGGACTAACCTTATGAGGATATCTCCTTTGGGTTGTGGCAGGTCCTGGGAGAGTGGTTTGAAAATGACCTTGAAAATGACCTTGAAAATGATCTCCAAGATATTCCAACTCTCACACACTTGCCACACTTTCCCACTGACTTCCTAGTCTCACATTAAGTCATGAGCTATGATTTAGAGCAAATAAGCCTTTTGGTTTATTGGTTAATACTCTTTACTTCTTTACAATTTAGGAATAATATTTTATAGCTTACTATTTTTCTCTTAAATTAATCTGATGCTGGTCATATGTACAAGAGACATGTGACCTTTGAAATCCAATAATCTTTATTCTATTCTTGGTGCCATATATTTTTCTTTCTAAAAAAATTAATCCATATTTATAGTTGTATCTTTTCAAGAGTCTTGGTTGGTATTTGTGGTAGACTCTAAGAAAAATTCATAGATACCTTTACAATTGTCATGGGGAGATCAGACACCAGTCCAAATCAGAAGATCTGGCTTTAATCCTGGATTCCTTATCATTATCCATATGACACATTTTTCTAATCTCTAAAATGGATAAAATAATAATAGCTTTATAACTTTGGTTTGTGAATATTTACATTTTATCTTTCAATAAATCATTGTACTCTTTTCAAAGACTGCGTGCAAGTCACTTTGACATGTATATGCTTCCTCAACTCCTGAAATCTTTTATGATCATACTATAATCATCAAACTCAGAAAATGTACATTAATAAAATGCTAGAAATACTAGTAACAAATGTACAGGCTTAATAAAATCTCCCCAATTATCCCATAATGTTCTCTGGGATCCTATATTGTATTTAGTTATCATGTCTCAAATTTAGGATAGTTTTCTAGTCTGTCTTTGTCTTTCATGGTTTTGGCCCTTTTCAAGACTGCTGGCTCAGTGTTTTGTAGAACGGCCTTCAATTTCATTTTGTTGGATGTTTTCTCATGATTAGATTTGGTTTATGTGTCTTTGGCACAAATGCTATAGAAGTGATATCCTTGTAAGTGCATTCTATCGAGAGATCCAGCTGGGTTCCATAGCTCAGTGTTTAGACTGGTCTTATAAACCAGGGGCTGTGAGTTTGATCCTAGCTGGGGCCTCCGGCTGATTAAAAAAAAAAAAAAAATAGCCGAGCATTGTGGCAGGTGCCTGTAGTCCCAGGTACTTGGGAAGCTGAGGCAAGAGAATCTCTTAAGCCCAAGAGTTAGAGGTGCTGTGAGCTGTGACACCACCGCACTCTATCCAGGGTGACATAGTGAGACTCTGTCCAAAAAAAAAAATTGAAGTCCAATATATCTCATTAGACATACATTAAATTTGATCACTTGGTTAAGGTGGTGTCCACCAGGTTTCTCCAATGTAAAGTTACTATTTTTCCGTCTATAATTAATAAGTACAGTGTGGAGAGATGCTTTGAGAGCATGCATATATCTTGTTTCCTGTCATATCTTTAGCTTGCCAATTTTAGCAACCATTGATCCTTGTATGCAAGAATTATTACTGTGGCATTTGCCTAAGGGTGTGTCTACTCCTATATTTATTAATTATTTGTTATTATACATGCCTTCTGTATTAATTATTAGACTTCTATTATAAGAAGAGTTGTCCCATTTCCCTTATCGACTTGATTATTTAATTATATCCGAATGGAATCATGGATTCCAAATTACTTTACTTTATAGATTATAATCCTTACCATAATTGCTGTTCAGATTGTCCCAGATTTGGCCATTGGGAGCTTCTTCCAGCTGGAGCCTGCATCCTCTCAACATGCTCCTAATCTTTTTCAAGCACTTCATTATTTTCTGGTTCTATCAGGTGCTCCAGGCTCTTACTGAACTTTCTTTGCTCTGACCCTGGAATCAGTCATTTCTTTAAGGAGACCTGTTTCTTTTATTGATACCTTTGGAATCCAGGATCTGGGGGCATTAGGTGTATTCATTGCTGCTGAGATGTCATTTCTTCTAGGCCTTACTGCAGAGCATGGATGCTTATCAATATAAAATATAAATACTGTATATAAATATCAATACCTCATCTGTCTCTTCTTCTGCTGTGTATGTTTAATAAAAACCATGATTTCTTCTTGATATCTCCAATTCCAGTCCAACAACACAGGACCCATTCTAACCTTCCTCTCATCATTATTTGTGTATCCTTTCTCCAGGGGTGAAATAGATACCTGGCTTTCTTTGTCCACAGGTATCAATTTGCTCTAATCTGTAATGTACCTACTTTTGTTATAGGACCACCAGGTTCTTTTGCCCTCCGTGCAGTATAAAACCAATGTAATGCAACAGTGGAGATCACAGCAAAGAAAGAGTGTAATAACCCTGAGGCAACAGGAAGAATCCCTTAAATCTGTCTCCTACAAGTGTTCTAAGATGAAGTTTTTAAGGGGATTTTGGTGGCCAGGGCTAGGGACTTGGCATAGCTGATTGGCTAGGTGGGGGGATGAATTATAGGGATATGGAAGCTCCATTCTTGGATGGAGTCAGCTCCTTGGCAGAGGTCACAGGACTGGCTAATGTCAATGGGCCTATTGAAATGCAGGTTCTGAAAAATATCTTTTATCTTTCTATCTGTTTATCTATCTATTGATTGCTGATCAACTGATTTAATGTGGAGACAATGTCTCTGTTGCCTCAGTTAGAGTGCAATGACTTCATTATAGCTCACTGCAGACTCTCTTGCCTCAGCTTCCTGAGAAGCTGGGGATACAGACACGGACCGTCACATCTGGGTAATTTCTTTTTTCCCCTTATTTTTAGTTGAGACAATGTCTTCCATGTTGTTCAGGCTGATCTTGAATTACAAGGCTCAAGGGATCCTCCTGCCTTGGCCTCCCAAAGTGCTAGGCTTACAGGCATGAGCCACCCTGCCTAACTTGGAAAGTATCTTAGAAAACAGGTTTCTCACTCTATGGGAATGATTTAGTGGAGTTATAAGACTTTGTGACAAAAGTCTATATGACCATTAAGCAGTGAACAGCTAAAGGGGAGGGGGCAAGAGCAGCAAGACCTGGTTCATGTTTAGTTGTGCTTTTTCAAGACTTAGGACTTTGGTAAAATCCCAGCAACTTAGTTTTAATTACTTTTATAAGGACAGTTTCACTTTCGGCATAATTTGTTAATTAGGGTGTAATTTTTTCTTTAGACTTTAAATATATATTAAAAATGTGTTCCAAAGTTCCTTAGGTTTGTTTTGTTCTTGATCTCTGTAAACAGGGCTATGTTATTTCTTTCTAACACAGCTAAATTCACTTATTGCTGTTTATGGTCCATTTTGGGATTTCTCTAAGTGTTTATGGATTTAACCAGTTATTTATTTGGGGGGTATGTGAAACAATGTCATGTCTTTGAAAATCAGAATTATACAAAAAGGAGTATGTAGAGATGTTTCCCTTATCCCTTCTACTCTTTCTTACTCTCCTATTCTTTCTTTTCTTTTCCCATCCCTTGTTGTGAATTTCAGTAGTTTCTGGTTAATCTTTCCTATGTCCTTTTTCTCCTCAATGTATGTTTCTTGTGTTCCCATTTTTTTCTTGCATGAACGGCAGAATCCATAAATGCCCTCTTGCATTAGGCTGGTTTTCCTGTAGCAATGCACGCTGGAAGTTACTTCATGTTGGTTCAGAGAGATGTGGATGTACCATGGTTTATTCACCTACTGTCGTTTTAATAGGTGACATTTACGATGCTTCTAATATTTTGCAGTTATAAATAATGTTGCAATAAATAACCTCGTGCATATGTATTTTTTCTTTTGTTGTAAGTGCATCTTCAGGGTAACTTCCTAGAAGTGGAATGGTTGGGTTGCCGAGTAAGTGCATATGTAGTTTTGTTAGGTATTGACAAGTTATTCTCCAAAAGGCTAGTATCAATAATCTCTGAAAGCGCCTTTCCAACAGAATGTTTTCTCACACTTTTAAAGTTTCATTAATATGGTTTGTGCAAATGCTAGGTTTAATTCTTTTAGATGTTATTTTTGATTTAGCACTAATACTTTGAGAATTCTTTTTTTTTTAGGAACCATTAGATAATTTATTTGAGATGCTGTCCAGTTTTATGATTTTTTTGGATCATAGTCTTAAGGTTTTATCTATTCTTTCACTCACTATCTATTTAAAAAATATGTTTGAATAAGATTTTTGAATAGCCAAGAAAGTATTGAAAATTTAATTTTTATAATTTAGGACTTATCATGTGCATTGTAAAGTGTAAGGGGTGGGGAACCTGCAGCCTCAAGGCCATAGGCAGCCCTTAAATATTTTGAGTATTTATGGAATACTAAAGTTTAAAAATTAATATTCACACACATAAAAAAATACATTTGAGTGCTCTCTATACCCCAGACCACCTGCTTGCCCTCAGGAAGCTTACTGAGAGGAAGGATAGGAGAAGCAAATAAATGGACAACTCAAGACAAAGTGATGAGCATCATTTTCCTAGGGGAGGAGTGAGACGTTTGCAATTACTGTAAAGCACTGAGGGAGCACAGATGGGAGTATTTCCTCCTATTTGCAAAGGGCTTCCTGGAAAAATTGATTTCTTGGCTCTGGGATCTTTAACAGGAAAGAGGAAGGAAGTGGTTAGTGCTGGTGAACTTTCCAGATAGACACAACCCTGAAGTGATGGAAGAGAGACAAGTGTGTTCTGGAATTGCAGAGAATTTTGTGTGACTGGTGCACGGAGCTCATGTCTACACTCACATATGTGGTGAAGTCACAGAGGAGCAGAAGGCAACACAATTCAGTGGACGTGTGGAGAAGTTTAGACCATATTCAGAGACCAAAGGAGACTATTAACAAGAATTAAGTCACCATCAGGATTTTTATTGTGGGAGTAGCAATGAAGTGTTTCTGAAGAATTTGAGGTTTGTCCTAAAATTGTTAAACTATGTTGTATACATAGAAACATGCTAAATCAAGTGACAGAGGGGAATGGTCTCTAAGCCAAGAATTGACACTGATCTTTAAGAAGGTGGTTGGCAAGAATGACAAGGTAAGAATGGGGGTGTCTCACAGAAAGGCTTTACCTGCTTCAGTGTTTAAAATGAGACCTTTTCTGAGAAAAGGAGCTGCTTTGGTATGCTAGTCTTTTCTGATTGAATTTGAAGAATACTAGCGGTATTTGTGTTCAGCTCCAAACCCATCTGGCTTTTTTTTTGAGATAGAATCTCACTGTGTCACCCTGGGTAGCGTGTTGTGTGATGTCATAGCTCATAGCAACTTAAACCTTAAACTCTTGGGCTCAAGTGATCCTCCTGCCTCAGCCTCCTGAGTAGCTGGGACGTCAGGCACCTGCCACAAATCTGCCACTAATTTTTCTATTTTTAGTAAAGATGGGGTCTCACTCTTGCTCAGGCTGGTCTTAAACTCCCAAGTTCAAGCAAACCACCTGCCTCAGCCTTCCAGAGTGCTGGGATTATAGGTGTGGAGCCACCATGCCCAGCCAGCCATCTCCATATAGCTCATAGTTTACATTTATACGACTTCACTATTAAGGCACTTCATTAAGTAACTTTGTTATTCCACTGTCTTCATCAACGTGATTTTATTATTTTAGAAAATTCTTCGCCAGAAAAATAAAGTTGCTGATAATTGTTCATTTCAGAAAGTTCCTGAAAATATAAACATATGAGATTGCACAATTAAGTTTGCAAACTCATCCTAGAAAAAGTGCTACATACCTCATTGCTGAATATCACGACAGTCACTTTCAAATTATGGCCCTTCGGGAGCTATGCTTTGTCACCTGCACCTAGTCCACCCCTCAAAGCAATATGGAACTCTTTTTCAACAATGGCCATCAGAGCTGTTATAGGATGAGGCCTGACAATTAAGTTCATGAACTCATCTTAGAAAAAGTGCTTTGAAGTGGGGACTATGGGCTGGCGACAGTGTACAGCTTCTCAAGGGGTGTACTTCAGAGGTGATCATAGTGATATACAACAGTGAGGTATGTAGCACATTTTTTTGTAGACTGATCAAATTAAAGCAGCATCAAACAGCTGTTTTCAAGAGTTGCTTTGAACCCTTTATTTAAAATTTCAGATTAACATGGGAGTACATACAAGTAGGTTATAGTTTACTGAGAGTAAAGTTAAAGTCTGAGTTGTAAGTGTGTCCTTCACTTTGGAATTTACCCAACCCCTTTCCCTCTCCCCACTACTTGAATTTCATTGAGTTTTTCTCCTGTGTGAGCATGTAGGTGTTGATCTACTAGCTCCAATTTAGTACTGAGGACATGAGATGTTTGTTTTTACCTTCTTGTAATGCTTCACTTAGCAGAATGGTCTCCAATTCCATTCAGGTTGTTTAAAACATGCAAAATTGCCATATTTTTCATAGCTGAGTAATATTCCATGGTATACTTGTGCCACAATTTGTTAATCCATTCATGCACTTGGGTTGTTTCTATGTCTTTCTGGTTGTGAATTGTGCTGCTGTAACATTTGAGTATGAGTGTCCTTATGATAAAAAAAAATTTTTTTTTTTTCCCTTTTGGGGAAATACCCAAAAGGTAGTAGTTTTTACCCAATACTGCTGGATCAAATCCTTTTAGTTCTTTGTGGAATCTATGTATGCATTTCCATAGAGGTTGTTCTAGTTTTCAGTCCCACCAATGGTGTTTGTTTCTTTCTGAGTCAATGCCAATGTCTGTCGCTTTGGACCTTATGATGTGGGCCATTCTCCTTTTTCTCAAAATCAACCCATCTCTGAGTCTACCAGTACTAAACTAATATATCACAAATTTGCGCAATCATAATAAGCCATCATATCTCACAGCAAAAGAGTCACCTTATCCTACGAACCCCAGATCTCATAAATAGCCTACTTGCCTTTTCTTCTCTGAGACACCACTGAGAGGCTTCCAGTTAGTGGCCTCTCTCACTGGGGCCAGCAATAAACTCAGGTTTGCTTCATCAATAGGTTATTTTGCTGTTGTTTTTAGGGAGTAAATAAAATTCATTTCTTATTCCATCTATAAATGATACATTTTGCATCAATGGTAACCTATCGTTTAAAAACGTGGATTGAAATTACCAGTTCAAGAATATGTTAGCTTTTTAACTTTCTTTTTTTCAGTCTGATATGTGACATTTACAACCAGGGAGGCCTCCAAGAATGTCATTCATAGTTCAGTCAAAATTATTGTTTTTCCAATTAGTGGATTTGAAAGTGTATTATAGTTACAGGAATAAGTAAGTGAAGTGTGCGTCCCAGCCAATCAGCCTACATCAACCAAGAAAGACTTTTGAAAAAAGCTATATAGATTTTATGTAAATTTGGTATTTAAGAGCACCAAACTTTCAGCACTGACATCTGCCTGAAGATACTTCATTTACAGCAGTGGCAGAGATGAAGTTCACTGTGAACTAGTTTGGGGGACCATATGCTTTCCCAAGCTGAAGGGGGGGGGGCCTTTTCAAACAGCTTTTTCTCGCTCTCCCCGCGGGTGATGCCGCGTGACAACATTGTGACATCACGACTGACGCCGTTTGACTCGCTGCTCCGAGGTGGCGTCCGGGAGCTGACGGCACCTTGGACGCTGCGCGCTTTCCCTTGGGGGCTTCAGGCACTTTGCAGGCGTTTTCTTTCTAAACCTCACAACATCTCCCTAAGGTGTTGCCAAACTGGAGACACATTTCACAGTTTAATCATGTGGAACACATTGGTAAATATAGATGTGCCTTTTAGAAAGTTGCTTCAAAGTGTATTTTGCAGCTCAGGAGACGTTTCTCAGGGTGTGAACCTGAGGTGTGATGCGAGCTGCGCCCTCCCTGTGCGCGGGGAGCAGAGACGCGCCCGCAGGACGCTGGCCCCGGGGGGCAGCCGGGCAGGGCAGGCAGGTGCACTGGGCTGCTCTGGGCCCTCCCTGGGCCTCCTGCCCCTCCTGCCTCCTGCTCCTCCATCTCCTTTCCTCTACTACAGCATCAAAAAAGAAAACACAAAATTTCAATTGTAATCAAGAATCCAGTCAGGTTTTTGGGGCAGAACAAAAAAAGTTCATTAAGTTCATTTAAGACAAATAGTATGTTGAATAGACTCTAACCAATATTTGTATCATAGTTGTAATGGAAAATGTCTTCTTTTAAAATGGGAATCAAAATGCTGTCAGTGCAGCTATGCCATTTCTTGCCCTAATCTCTCCAAATCCACAGTGAAAGGAACAGGCTCATTCTCAGACTACTCCTCCCTTCCAAACTCCACTCCTCTCCTCCCAAGTTCCCTTTTCTTCCAATTCCCTAGAAAAGATCACTTGATATGGAGTAGAGACCTAGATATGAGTTCTGCTCGGTCCTACAACAGCTGTGGAACCCTGAGGCGGTCTCAAACCTCCCCGAACCTGTGTTTCCCCCTTGTAATTTATGCCCAATTTACAGGGCTGTTGCGAAGATTGAGTAAGGCAAATGTATCTTGTAAAGTCCAAAGTGTTATCGAGGTGCAATTAATTTTTTTTCAATACTAGAGAGCTGTCCAGCAGGTAAGAAAAAGCCCAGTGAGAAACATTTTGACTGCCCATTTTGGGGGGACAAAAAAATGTGACTTACTCTAAGCCTTTGGGTATCATCTAAACCAGGACACTGTTGAGAGTGAAAGAGTGGAGATTGTAATTCCTCTAGGACAACTACAGGCACACGGGGACAGTCCCAGGCACACCTGGACGCACATTTGACCTATGTGTAGGGGTAAACCCTGATGGGAGTGCCTTTGCTGTCGTAGACGGGGATGTTTGCATTCTGTGAATAAATTCAACTTGTTAAAATGCCTGCATCTTATGAATATCGTTTATTGCCCACATGCCACTTGAACCGTGGTGTGTATCTCCTATTTTCACAGCTCTTGGTTGGCTGGCATTTGCCTAACTGTGGCACGTGTACAGCTGGTGCCACAGCCGACCATATTAAGTGGTATGAGGCAAACATTATTTTCTATCCATCAAGTCAAATATACAATTTTGGCAGTGAAAAGGTTTCATTCTAAAATAAATTTATTTAGGTAAAATTTTGAATTGACTTAAAGGAATATATTAAGCAAATCATACTATAATTGGCTTACAGATCTATGAAGGTCGACTTGGAATGACTGATAGGCAGGAAGCGTTGCCTGACAAGGTACAGCCAAAGGAAACTATATGCTACATGGTGTCTGAACAACCGTACAATAACGTGCCACCTGTCACTTGATGAAAAGCCAGTGCTTTGCAGGGTTGAAGGTAAGCATCTAATTGTGGCCCAAGTGAGCGAAATAGAAATGGAGACTTGGATATATTCCTTGTTGAGTTCTGAGTTCCACCATCGTTTTTGTATATTATTAATCTATGTGTAAAGAAGTGATAAGAACTGGCAAAATTCTAAATGTGTTGACGATTCTTTGAGACACAAGATGTAGGACAGAGAGTGAGCTTGTCTTGTCTTGAGAATTTCAGGACTAAAGAGATTCCTGAAACTTTGAGTTGTTCATCTGATACTCTGATAATAAAAAATTTCTTCCTGATATCCAGCCCCAAACCCTTCTTTAAGAACGATCTCCCAGGAAATAGACAAATGGGGAAGGTTTTACTATTCCATCTCGGTTAGTTGGTTATAGAGACAATGACAGTGGAATCTCCTTTTTGTGTGATTTCTGTCAATGGAAATAAGAGAACTTCTTACTGTTTTTGTTTGCTTAAAATGGAGATTACTTAGATAATCTATCAAGATACTTAGTATGAATGACCAGAAGTTAGTCATTAGCAATTATACCCTTTCCTAACTAAACACATTAAAATATTTGAGAGATGGTCACTTACAGATATCTGTGTGCACTAGAGCTCAGGGTTTGTGTTTTACAAGGATCTATGTATGATTTCATGTGTATTTTCAGGGTTTTTTTTTTTTTTTTTTTTTTCTTATGGAACATTGAAAAATGAAGAGAATTAAGTTGTTTCTAAAAAGCCAAAGCAGCCTGCCATCTCTTTTTCTTTTCTGGGCTACGGTCCAATTTGCACAGCAGTTGCAAAGAAAAAGCAAACGCATCACTAGATTCAGCAAGAAATATTGTAACAGTATGTAATCTCTGTCAAGATAAAATTGCTTTGTGATTTACATTACAATAAATCCTGACCTTTAAGTGCTGCAGACTAAGCTAATCTGTGAAGTACTTTATTTCAACATTGAATCAGCGAGCGCAGCTCAACCACAGCGACTGTATTAGTCCCACCGTGGTGTGGTTAAAGAGCCTATATATATCGAAGCAGATTACAGAGCATTGTTCTGTGTGTACTATAATAAGTAGAATAATTGAAATATTCAGTCTGTTTCATCATTGTGAAATAACAGAATTATTCTAACCTCCCTTTTGTTTGCCTATTATGGGAATTATAAGTAGCTACATTTAAATATCATTAGGGCCTGATTTAGATTGATTAGAACAAGGAAATTTAGAATTAAGGTTAAAATACCACATGACATTTCAGCCTTAATTCACTTCTTAGGGCTGTTATTTCTTTCCTTTTTCTCTCTCTCTCTCTCTCTTTTTTTTTTTTTTTTTTTTTGGTAAAATAGTTAAGATGTCATATTGAATTTCCTAGTACCAGCTTTGAAATTTTGGCTTTTGTCTGCCCAAGCGAAGGGTTAGGCTCATCAAATGTAAAACATTCTCAGAGATACTTTAAATTAAAAAATAACTAGAATTTATCAAAGTTTCGGAGATTTTTAGCCATTTATTATTTAAATATTTTTCTTCTCCTTTCTCTCAGCTTTCCTCTGGATTTTATTGGACAACTTGACAGTGTCCTAGAGGTCACTGATACTTTCTTCCTGTCTTTTTTCACCTTTATTTTTATTTTGAATCATTTCTGTTTCATGTCGTTAAAAGTTTTGTTATTTTTATTTATTTTTTATTTTTTTGAGACAGAATCTCACTATGTAGCCCTCGGTAGAGCTGTCACAGCTCACATCAACCTCCAACTCTTGGACTTAAGTGATTCTCTTGCCCAGCCACCCAAGTAGCTGGGACTACAGGTGCCCACTACACTGCCTGGCTATTTTTTTGTTGTAGTTGTCATTGTTGTTTTAGCTGGCCCAGGCGGGCTTTCAACCCGCCAGCCTCAGTGTATGTGACCAGCGCCGTACCCACTGAGCTACAGGCGCCAAGCCTATTGCATGTATCAGGGGTCCTCAAACTACGGCCTGTGGACCACATGAGGCAGTGAGATTGTATTTGTTCCCGTTTTGTTTTTTTACTTCAAAATAAGATGTGTGCAGTGTGCATAGGAATTTGTTCATAGTTTTTTTTTTTTAAACTATAGTCTGGCCCTCCAACGGTCTGAGGGACAGTGAACTGGCCCCCAATTTAAAAAGTTTGAGGATCTCTGCAAGTTTAAATTCATTAATTATTTTCATGGAGGTTTCTTATATGCTGTTAATCATATCTAGCGTATTGTTAATATCAGGTACTAAGTTTTCTTCTTAGAAAATTTTTATTTGAAAAGATATCTTCCATTTCTCTCCTTATTACACTTATCTTGCTAATTCTGTCATCTTTGCTAAGTGTGTATCTTGTACTGCCTGGTCATTACTGCCTGCATACTGAATATTGTGTTTTTGGTTTTTAGTGTTGGAATATTTTCTATTCCTTAAAATACTGTTGGCATCTTGTCCTGGGATATAATTAAGCTCTTAAGAATACGATTTTTTTTCTTTTTTAAAGCTTGTTTTAAACTTTCTTAGACATATCCAGAGCAGCGTTTAGCCTAGGGTTAATTTGGCCTCAGTACTAAGGTGGTGGGGAAGATCCTGCTGAATGCTCTGTGCATGATGGGGTCTTTCCACTCTGGCTGCCAGTAGGAACGGGAACTCCTTGCAGACCTGTAGGAGCTGTGGGAAGTGATTGGCTGACTGTTTTCTATTGCCTCCTTATTTGGCAAGAGTTACTTTCTTCTCTTGCAAGTTCAGATCAGCACTCAGCCAAAGATTTATTCATTTACTTATTTTTGAGACAGGGTCTCACTCTATTGCCCTGGCTAGAGGGCAGTGGTGTAATCATAGCTCACTGCAGCCTCCAATTCTTGGACTCAAGTGATCCTCCTGCCTCGGCCTCCCAAGTAGCTGTGCCTGACATCCCGCCTGGCTAATTTTTTTTTTTTTTTTTTTTTTGTAGAGATGGGGTTGCTCTTGCTTAGGCTGGTCTCAAACTCAAGCAATCCTTCCACCTCAGCCTCACAAAGTGCTAGAATATGGATGTGGTCCAGTAGATCTGGCTCAGCCAAAGATGTGAGGTGACTCTGCAGATCTCTGGAAAGTTCTGTGTAGCCCTTTCCTCTCTAGTATTTTGACCACAAATACTAGCTGTCTTGGCTCTCTTCTACTCTGTGAGACTGCAGGGCTCAGGGTGGGTTCTCTTCCCTTCCTTGAGGACTGGAAACTGTCTTAGGTAATAAGCAGGGCAATAGTAAAGCTCAAATTGTGTATCATTCTTTTCTTAGAGATCACGTTCCTGGGCTGCCTGTTGGTGAACATCTGAAAACCATTGTTCCCAGTATTTTCATCAAGTTTTCTTAACGTGGAAGTCTCCCTGTCACCCTATCATGGCTTAAGCTGATGTGTCAAATAACTAGAATTTGAAAGGTAGTTTAAAATTTTAAATTTAACTATTTACTCAGCATTCTTGCCAGGATGTGTTTCTGGAGATAGCAAAGTAAGTAATAGGAAAGTTATTAAAGGGTGGTGCCTGTGGCTCAGTGAGTAGGGCACCAGCCCCGTATACTGAGGGTGGCTGGTTCAAACCCAGCCCCAGCCAAACTGCAACAAAAAAATAGCCGGGCGTTGTGGCGGGTGCCTGTAGTCCCAGCTACTCAGCAGGCTGAGGTAAGACAATTGCTTAAGCCCAGGAGTTGGAGGTTACTGTGAGCTGTGACA
>CAUYPK010132373.1:0-42990 GCA_963574355.1 Loris lydekkerianus
ACTATAGGCAGGCTATTTCCATTATGTAGGTAGATGAAAACAACTCCAGGGTGGCACCTGTGGTTCAGTGAGAAGGGTGCAGGCCCCATATACCAAGGGTGGTGGGTTCGAACCCAGCCCCAGCCAAATTGCAACAAAAAAATAGCTGGGCGCTGTGGCGGGTGCCTGTAGTCCCAGCTACTCGGGAGGTTGAGGCAAGAGAATCGCCCACGCCCAGGAGTTGGAGGTTGCTGTTGAAGTGAGACTCTGCCTCTACAAAAAAAAAAAAAAAAAAAAAGCTCCGATAACATGGCATTTAATTCATATGGCAATTAATTAATTATACTCACAAAAGAAAGTATATTCAGATTTTCATTGTTCGGGAACAGTGAAATAATTTTATGATTTGGTAGGGGGAGGGTTTATGCACCATATTTTAAAGTTAATAAGTAGGGAGAATGTACTTTTCTTTTCTTTCTTTCTTTTTTTTTTTTTTTTAGAGATAAGAGTCTCGCTTTGTTGCCTTTGGTAGAGTGCTATGGATTCACCGCTAACAGCAACCTCCAGCTCTTGGGCTTAGGCTATTTTCGTGCCTCAGCCTCCTGAATAGCTGGAACTACAGGCACTTGCCACAATGCCCGGCTATTTTTTTGTTGCAGTTTGGTCAGAGCCAGGGTCAAACCTGCCACCCTCGGAATATGGGGCCAGTGCCCTACTCACTGAGCCACAGGTGCTACCCTATGTTTGTACTTTTCAAACTCAGCAATTTACCCTGCCCACCACCAAACTGGTGAAGAGTTAGCAAAACTAGTTTAGGTGAATTTTACTACAATTGTATTATTATTATTTTTTTTGAGACAGTCTCACTTTGTCGCCCTTGGTAGAATGCCATGGCATCAGAGCCCAAAGCAACCTCTAACTCTTGGGCTTAAGAGATCCTCTTGCCTCAACCTCCCAAGTAGCTGCGATTATAGGGGCCTGCCACAACACCTAGCTATTTTTTTGTTGCGGCTGTCATGTTTTAGCAGGCCCGGGCCAGGTTGGAACCCGCCTGCCTTGGTGTACCTGGCTGGCACCCTACCCACTGAGCTATGGGCACCACCCTACCATTGCATTCTTTAAGACACCCAGGACCTTTGATTCAATAGCTTTATAAATCTTTACCTCAAATATTACAAAATCTTCTATAACTTCATACAATTCAAGTTGTTTCATTTTATTTTTATAAATTTTTATTTACTGAATAGTCATCAATTACTACATAAGTGAGCTGAAGTAAAGACAGAGTCTAAATTAAGGAAAAATTTTAATCAGAGGATTTTTTGAGGCAGAGTCCCATTCTGTCACCCTGGGTAGAGTGCTGTGGCATAATAGCTCACAGAAATCTCCAACTTTTGGGTTCAAGTGATCCTCCTCGCCTCAATTTTTCACTTTTAGTAGAGACAGAGTCTCGCTCTTGCTGAGGCTGGTCTTGAACTGCTGAGCTCAAGCAATCCACCCTCCCTATCTTCCCAGAGTGCTAGGATTACAGGCATAAGGCACCATGCCCAGCCAATCATAGAGGTTTGTAAATACTAAAATAAGAAGCTCTTTTCCGGTCAAAGCATAAACTAGCCAGAGGCAACCATTGGGCCTAACAGAGTGTGAGTGGAGGTGAGTACAATGATGGGCCAAAAACTCTGGGCATGGTTAATTAAGACTCTAGTCCAGACGCAGAAAACTTTGAGAAAACAGACTAAGAGTCTGAGTCAGGAGCTTTGAGACGAATAAGAAGCAAAGAAAGCTAAAGTTCATGGTCAGAAGAAAATATCTCAGAAGCATCTGAAAGTCAGCTGCAGCTTTCAGGAAGCAGTCAGTTCATTCCTTGGTAGAAACTGTCCTGTCTTGAAAAGTGTGGGCCTTGAATAGTTTCCCCTATGCTGAAAGGGTAACAACCTAAGTCCTTTTCTTTTTCTTTCTTTCTCTCTCTCTCTTTTTTTTTTTTTTTTTTTTGGAAATAAGACAGATTATTGCTTCTCCTCAGCTTCCTCCTTGGTCTCCTCCTTCACTGAAAGAGCTTCCAGCTTTTCAGCTACTTTTTTGGCATTACCGTTTTTGCCTGATCCTGCCTTGGGACTGACTCCTGCCAGGATCAGCACTGAAGAAGGCCATGCAAACACATGTTCACCTAGGCAGTCTGAACTGCCTAGACCTCGGGCAGGCTGCTCAGTGGTATCTGGTCACTTACTACCACAGCCATCATCTGGCCCCAGAGCACGTGACTATGTCCTCTGAGAGACAAACAAGGACCATTTCAAAGCACCTTTACACTCTGAAGAGGTTAGTCACAGCATTGTGAGGCAACCACCTGGCCAGCAATACCAGACACCCGTGTCCCCAGGCAGCCGCATTGCCCTTGACAGTCGGTCAGGCAGCTGCAACACCTGGACTATTTCTCTGGCAGACAGAAAAATGAGTCCTTTTCTAGGAACACATACTAGTCATTTGGGAAGAACATATGATGAAAAAAAAATTTTTTTAAGTGCTAGACATACACTAATATAAAGAAAGTAGTAAAACAAAACTCTAGTTAAGAATTTAAAATATTTGTATTTCTATTTAGTCTTCAACTTTCAGTTTGTTATACATTATATATCTATGTACCTAAGAGTCTTTGATTGTAGGGTTTTTTTTTTTTTTAAAGTGATCCTCCTACCTCAGTCTCCCATGTAGCTAGGACTCTAGTTGCTTGCCACGATACCAGGCTAATTTTTCTTTTACTTTCTTTCTTTCTTTTTTTTTTTTTTGAGACAGAGCCTCAAGCTATCACCCTGGGTAGAGTGCCATAGCATCACAGCTCACAGCAATCTCAAACTCTTGGGCTTAAGCAATTCTCTTGCCTCAGCCTCCCAAATAGCTGGGACTACAAGTACCTACCAGAATGCCCAGCTACTTTTTGGCTGTAGTTGTTTAGCAGGCCCAGGCCAGGTTCAAACCCGCCAGCCTCGGGGTATGTGTCTGGTGCCCTAATCGCTAAGCAATGGGCGCCAAAACTCTTTCTTTCTTCTTCTCTTTTGTAGAGACAGGGACTCTTACTCTGGCTGGTCTGGAACTCATGGCCTCAAGTAATTCTCCTGCCTCAGCCTCCCAAAGTGTTAGGCTTACAGGCATGAGCCAAGGGTGGGACTGGGGGCGGAGAATCTTTTTTTTGAGTCTCACTCTGTTGCCCTCAGTAGAATGCCGTGGTGTCACAGCTCACAGTAACCTCAAACTCTTGGGCTTAAGCGATTCTCTTGCCTCAGTCTCGCAAGTAGCTTGGACTACAGGTGCCTGCCACAATGCCCGGCTATTTTTTGTTGCAGTTGTCATTGTTGTTTAGCTGGGCCAGGGTGGGTTCAAACCTGCCACCCTCAGTGCATGTGGCTGGCGCCATAACCACTGTGCAACGGGTGCTGAGCCCTGAGAATCTTTTAAATGCTGATTTTATATTTTGTGTTCACCAGCTGACAAACTTTTGAGATACTAAATAAAGGTACTAGTGGCCCACAAACATTTCATTTTCGTCAGTATCACCACTTTGGTGCATCTCTACAAAATTATTGGAATATTTCTTTGGGCTTAGGGGAAAATGAAGAAAATGTTAAGTATTAATATTTACAAAAAGAAGTATCTCAATTTAGCTGATTGCTTTCAGGTATTAAGCCAGTCTTCCATATACTCAATTATGAAAGATGGATAATAAAATGAAAGACGGTGCACAAATGTTTGAACTATACTATTGAAGATTATACCTAAAAGGTTAGGTATAATTTAGAATTTTATAATCTTTGTTAACTCACTGAGCACCTGCTTTATGACATTTACGTTTGACTTTAATCTGTATGGCTTTTATCTATGTTTCTATGGATACACATTCATAAATTTCAGAACTTAGGAACCTCAAGACATTTTTAGAGGATGTGAAGAATCTGCTATTTTGTTTTTCTTTTAAAAACATTTGCAGCCTGCTTTTTACCCCCAGGGTTTAGGAAAGTTTCATGTATTTAGTCACTTTGATCCTACAGGAATCATGGCAGACTAGTCACAAAAAAAGAAAAGGGCAGATAATAATGTTTAAGTCCACCTTCAAACATTAATAGTACCTCACAATAAAATAAAATTTTAATTTAATTCTATTACCCATTCTATCACTGATTGTGCACCTTTTTACTTTTTAAATAAGGAGTTTGGCTTCCTTGCCGTATTTCCTGCTTCGTGTGACTTTTACCATCAAAAGTAATCCTCTCTACCTCATCATTAGCCTTTCTGTTGTTTTTGATGTTTAAAAAAAAAATACTTCTTAACCCTCTATTTTCTTTAGGCCAGGCTTTCTTCTCCAACTCTCTCCTCTTAATTTTGGAGAAAACCTGAATTGTCCAGATAAGGCTGGGCATGGTGGCTCATACCTCTAATCCTAACACTCCGCGAGGCTAAGGCAAGTGGATTGCTTGAGCTCAGGAGTTCCAAGATCAGCTTAAGCAAAAGCAAGACCTGTCTCTACTTTAAAAAAAAAAAGAGAGAGAGAGAGAGAAACTAGCCAGGGGTTGTGGAGGATGCCTGTAGTTGCAGCTACTAGGGAGGCAGAGGCAAGAAGATTGCCTAATAAATACATTCAGAAAAGAAATCAGGCAATTGCTGCTTCGTTCATTCTTTACGAGGTTTTTGTTTCTAGTCCTTATCTTAAACATTGTTATTGTTATTAAATTTTAAGCCTTTTTAATTTTGTGAAGGCAAAAAGTGGAAACCAAATAAACACATGTATATGTATAGAGAAAATTAAAAAAAAATACAAAATAACGTATTCCAAAACAAAAACAAACAAAAAAAGAAGACAAAGAAGAGGACTGTTCAAGACCAACAGTTTGAGGTTGCTGTAAACTATGACACCACAGCACTTTACCTAGGGCATTGAATGAGGCTCAAGACTCCAAAAAACAAAAAAAAAGAAAAAGAAAAAGAAAAAAGAAGTGCAGATAATCTTGTCGATATCTGCTCTTCCCTTCTTTTAATTCTAAACATCCCTACAACTTCATTCTCTGTTTTTCCTTCATTACTCATGTTCACAGAAATCACATCTTCCTATAGACTACAGGACTTCATTTCTCATCTTCAGTCCTCTAACACATGTATTTTCAGTTTATGTACTACTAGAGAAAAAAAAACCCTGCCATAGCCATAAAATTTAAGATGCATTCTCCTTTCAAAGTTGTTAAAGTGAAAAATATAAATGATGTTTAGACTCAATAAAATACGACAAATGACAAAACAGTAAAAAACAAGGCAACCAGGGGAAGACACCTGCCAGTTATTATCAAAACTCAACCAAACTACCCACACACCCACTGTATAACATCAAAATACAGCTTCAAAGACACCCTCCCTATGCTGCAGGCAAAGTTATCAATAAGAAAATATTGATTCCACAGAAAAATGGCAATACTCAAATTCACTACCACCATCATGAAAATGTACACAACTAATAGCAAGAGTAAGCACAAACAAGTGTGTGTGCATATATACTCAAAAATCCGCAGTATACGTCTCCATAAACACTTTGGCCCTGGTTAATCAAAGCCAATACCAACTATAAAGACTGACAAATTCAGTAAATTCCTACAAAAATGCAGGCTATAAAGAGAATAGAGCAAAACATTTTTGTAACTTTACACTTCTTGGAGGAAACCATGTATCCTAAAAAAAAAAAAGATGCCAATTTGGATGTATTACAGATCATTTAAAAAGAACTACACGTACATTATATACATTATAATCTAAGAGAGGTGTCAGCAAGTTCTTCAATAATTATTTAAGGTTCTGAGGGCCCCATATAATCTCTGTGGTTGTTATAGTATCCTCTTCTTCTAAAAATCTTTTAAAACTATAAAAGCCATTCTACCTCCAGAGCCATACAAAGATAGATTGTGGGCTGGATATGGCCATGTAGTATAATTTGTCAACCTATACTCTTAAGATATAAACGGGTGCTTCATAAAATAAGGTTGCTGTATGAACTAAAGAACAAATCTGTTTTGGATTTTTTAAAAAGATACTTAACTAATTATTATGTGTGTATACATAAATATAAATAAATATATATATATATACAGGTTGCTGTATGAACTAAAGAACAAATCTATTTTGGATTTTTTTAAAAGATACTTAACTAATTATGTGTGTATACATAAATATAAATATATATATATATATATATATATAATTTTTTTTTCCCCAGACAGAGTCTCACTCTGTTGCCCAGGCTGGAAGTGTAGCCGAGTCACCATAGCTCATGGCAACCTCAAACTCTCCAAGGGATCCTCTGACCTCAGTCTTGTGAGTTCTGGGACTATAGGTTCATGCCACCACACCCAGCTAATTTTTCTGTATTTTTCTTTTCAGGGAAGATAAGGTCTCGCTGTGTTGCTCAGGCTAGTCTCCAACTCCTGGCCTCAAATGATCCTCCTGCCTTGGCTCCCCCAAAGTACTGAGATTACAAGTGTGAGCCACTCCTGGCCTTAATAATGCTTTAACAAGAATTGCTGTGCCAAAAAAATAATGATGCTTACTGAAGAAAAACATTTTTATTCTGTTCATTTGAAATATCATGGCTTTAAAAAAAAGAAATTTCATCTCTTTACTCATGAAAAAGATCTGAATGGAGAAGTTAAAGAAACATTTTTTTATTTTTACTTCTTGGAGGAAACCATGTACCCTGTATATAATTTGTAGTACTTCTAATTTAATAAAACCGACACTGAGATCTCACTGAAGATGAATTTTTTCTTTCTAACGACTTCTATCAGACTTTGTATATAGGACCCCACCCACAAACATAGGCTTCAAAATAAATACACAAAAATACTCTCAGAGGATCATACAATTCACTTTTGATAATATTAAATAACAAAATCTATCTAGGCTATGACAGCCATCAGGAAAGAGAAATAAGTCTTCAAACAAGTGAAAAACCAAAGTTAAACCAACAGCCTTTGTATCAGTGCTGCCATAAAATGTACTTGTTCATAAAAGGGAAAAAATTGACTAGGCATGGTGGCTCATGCCTATAATCCAAGCACTTTGGGAAAATGAAGTGGGTGATCCCTCCAGGGGTCCTCAAACTTTTTAAACAGGGGGCCAGTTCACTGTCCCTTAGACCACTGGTGGGCCGGACTATAGTTTGAAAAAACAAACTATGAAGAAACTCCTATGCATACTGCACATACCTTATTTTGAAGTAAAAAAACAAACAAACAAAAAAAAAACCCAGAAACAAATACAATCACATAGCCTCATGTGGCCCGCAGACCGTAGTTTGAGGACCCCTGCCAGGAGTTCCAGGATGCTGTGAGCTTGTTTGTACCACTGCACTCCAGCCTGGGCAAATGAGACTTTGTCTCTAAAAAATAAAACAAAATTTTAAAAGAAGAAAATAAATTCATTGCTGAGTTTTTTATTTGCTCCTTGTTCTCTGTTAAAATTTAAAGAATAAATAAAACAAGGCCGGGTGCAATGGCTTATGCCTGTAATTCTAGCACTCTGGGAAGCCAAAGTGAGTAGACTGCCTGAGCTCACAGGTTTAAGACCAGCCTCAGCCAGAGCAAGACCTCATCTCTAAAAATAGCTGGGCATAGTGGCAGGTGCCTGGAGTCCCAGCTACTCAGGAGGCTGAGGCAAGAGAATGGCTTGAGCCCAAGAGTTTGAGGTTGCTGTGAGATATGATGCCCCAGCACTCTACCAAGGGCAACAAAATGAGACTATCTCAAAAAAAAAAAAAAGAATAAAAAAAACACAAATTTGAGGTGGTCTGTGGTATCAGTTTGTTTGCTTTTGATTTACAACTAATCAGACCTCAAAAGCATTAATTTGATCTCTCCTTTAAAAACTGTTTACTAATGAGTATGTTGATGACTCATGACTGATGTAGGAGAAAGAGATAAGAAAAAAATGGACTAAAATTGATGTCATTAAATAGGTAAAAGCTTTCTGCAGAATCCAGCCAATACCATATTCAACAGCTACTGACTTGTCTCAATATACTTTGTGGTGTAGCACACCCAATTTATCCTTTAGCTTTGTAGGATTTTTTGCTTTACGATGTTTTATTTCAGAGTAAATTATCAATTGCTTATAATTGTTAATTCTTCATAAGATGTCAATATATATCTGCTACAGTGAACTCAGGGAAAAAAAGTCAATACATACTATCTTTTATTTAAAAAAGCCAAGAGGGGCTCGGTGCTTGTAGCTCAAGCGGCTAAGGTGCCAGCACATACACCATGGCTGGCGGGTTCGAATCCAGCCTGGGCCTGCCAAACAATGACAACTACAACCAAAAAATAGCTGGGTGTTATGGCAGGCGCCTGTAGCCCCAGCTACTTGGGAGGCTGAGGCACGAGAATCACTTAAGCCCAGGAGTTGGAGGTTGCTATGAGCTGTGACGCCACAGCACTCTACCCAGGGTGACAGCTTCAGGCTCTGTCTCAAAAAAAAAAAGCCAAGAGGGTTCAGCGCTTATAGCTCAAGTGGCTAAGGCACCAGCCACATACACCAGAGCTGGCGGGTTCGAATCCAGCCCGGGCCTGCTAAGTAACAGTGACAACTACAACCAAAAAATAGCCAGGTGTTGTGGCAGGCGCCTGTAGTCCCAGCTACTTGGGAGGCTGAGGCAAGAGAATTGCTTAAGCC
Organism: Loris lydekkerianus; assembly: GCA_963574355.1. Lineage (NCBI taxonomy): Eukaryota > Metazoa > Chordata > Mammalia > Primates > Lorisidae > Loris > Loris lydekkerianus. The sequence continues at coordinate 8,680 of CAUYPK010132373.1, forward strand.
CAAGAGTTTGAGGTTCTGTGAGCTGTGACACTATGGCACTCTACCCAGGGCAACAGCTTGAGACTCTGTCTCAAAAAAAAAAAGTTATTTGGTCTAGAAATACTTTTTTCTTTTAATCTCTTAAATACAATTTATATAGAATTTTTTTTTTTTTTTTTTTGGTAGAGACAGAGTCTCACTTTATCGCCCTCAGTAGAGTGCCGTGGCATCAACACAGCTCACAGCAACCTCCAACTCCTAGGCTTAGGCAATTCTCTAAGCCTCCTGAGTAGCTGGGACTATAGGCACCTGCCACAACACCCAGCTATTTTTTTGTTATAGTTTGGCTGGGGTCAGGTTTGAACCTGCCATCCTCGGTATGGGCCCAGAGCTCTACCCAGTGAGCCACAGGTGCCACCCTACATAGAATATCTTGAGTCATTCTATTAAGGTCTTTAAGAAAAGACCATTGAAACAATGTTCTCTTTCAAGATGACACAGTCTTATAAAGCACTTCAGTAATCTTTAACTAGGTGGAAACAGGTAAATATGCCCTAAAAGATTTATGTTTAACTAAGCAGATCTTATTAAGAAGTAAAAATGGACTGGAATCTGAACCGCACCTGGCCAACAGTCTCTGATTTAAAGTTAAATGCAGGCTGGGCAAAGTGGCTCACGCCTGTAATCCCAGCACTCTGCAAGGCTGAGGCAGATGAACTGCTGAGCTCCTGAGTTTGAGACCAGCCTGAGCAAGAGTGAGAATCTATCTCTAAAAAAATAGCTGGGTGTTGGGGCAGTGCCTGTGGCTTAAAGGAGTAGGGCACTGGCCCCATATACCGAGGGTGGCAGGTTCAAACCCAGCCCCGGCCAAAAACGGGAAGAAAAAAAAAAAAAAAAAAAAAAGGGGCATTGTTGTGGGCACCTATAGTCCCAGCTATTTCGGAGGCTGAGGCAAGAGAATTACTTAAGCCTAAGAGTTTGAGGTTGCTATGAGCTATGATACCATGAACTCTACCCAGGACAACAGAATGAGACTCTGTCTCCAAAAATAAATAAATAAATAAATATAAATAAAACTGAAATAGAAAAACTAGTTGGGTCCTGTGGCAGGCACCTAGAGCCCCAGCTGCTGGGGAGGCTGAGGTAAGAGAATTGCTTGAGTTCAAGAATTTGAGGATGCTGTGCAAGAAGATCTCTTGAACCCAGGTATGATATCACGGCATTCAACCCAGAGTGACAGGGACTATCTCTCAAAGAGAAAAGGTAGTTTACTGACTTGAATGTAATTTACTAAGAAGATGCTTCCTGTTTCACTTTAGCATGTTTAGGGATTTTTTTTTTTCTTTTTGGAGACAAGGCCTCATTCTATTGCTCAGGTTAAAGTGCCAGGCAGCAGCCTAGCTTCACAGCAACCTCAAACTCCTGAGCTCAAGTGATCCTCCTGCCTCAGCCTCCAGAGTAGATGGAACTACAGGTGCCTATAAAAACACCTGGCTAACTTTTTTTTTCCCCTATATTTTTAGTAGAGATGGAGTCTTTTGTGTGTGTGTATGTCTCTGAGACAAAATCTTACTGTGTCACCCTGGTAGAGTGCCATGGCATCATACCTGGGTTCGAGAAATCCTCTTGCTTTAGCCTCCCAAGTAGCTGGGACTAAAGCATGCACCACCACACTGGGTTAGTTTTTCTATTTTTAGTAGAGATGGAGTTTCACTCTTGCTCAGTCTGACCTGAGATTCCTGAACTCAAGGGATCCTCCCACCTCGGCCTCTCAGAGTGCTAGGATCACAGGCTTTGAGTCACCCTGCCCAACCTAGCATATTTACAACATTTAAAGCAATTTTATTTATTTTTTTATTATTATTATTTTTTGAAACAGAGTCTCACTATGTCACCTTAGATAGAGTGCCGTGGCATCACAGCTCACAGCAACCTCAAACTCTTGGGCTTATGTGATTCTCTTCCCTCAGCCTCCCAAGTAGCTGGGACTACAGGCACCCACCACAATGCCCGGCTATTTTGTTGTTATTGTTGCAGTTGTTTAGTTGGCCCAAGCCAGGTTCGGACCTCCCACCTTCGGTGTCCGTGGCTAGCACAGTAACCAGTGTGCTACAGGTGCCAAGCCTAAAGCAATTTTCGTACCCAGACATGGCTTTTTAAAATACTATTCTCCACTAAAAGAAAATAAAGTCCCTTGGAAAAGTAGATGATCCCAGGACTGAGAATGGAAAAGTAAAAAGCAAGCCTGGAAGACTTCCAGTTTTTAGCCATACATGTAAACAGCATCCTCACTAGAAAAAAGCTAAACAAACTGAAAGTCAACAACTTTTTTCAGATTCAGTCGAGAAATGAAATCACATAGGAAAATTCCACTCTCCAAATTGGAGATAAGGTAAATACAGAGAGAATACTGTTTTGGTTACTGAAAACTACAAAACATTGTTGAACGAACTTACAGATATAAATGAAGATAAAGACAACCCATGTCCACAGATTAGAAGATCTTAATATTGCTAAGATGTCAAAGTATCATCTGAGTACAATGGCTTCCACCTGTAATCCTAGCACTTTGGAAGTCCAAGGTGGGTGGACTGCTTGAGCTCAGGAGTTTGAAACCTGTCTGAGCAAGAGCAAGAGCAAGACCCCGTTTCTACTAAAAACAGAAAAAGTATTCAGGTCTTGTGGTAGGCGCCTGTAGTCCCAATTACTGGTGAAGTTGAGGCAGGAGGATAGCTTTGAGGCCAAGAGTTTGAGGTTGCTGTGAGCTATCATGACACCACAGCATTCATCCGAAGGGTGACAGAGTGAGATTCTGTCTCAAAATGTCGAAGTACTGATGCTTACTCATTACTCACAGTGATCTATGGATTCAGCACAAAATTCCACTAGTATTTTCTATAGAAACAGAAAAATTCATCATAAAATATAGGATCCCAAGTAACATAAACAGCCAAAACAATTTTGAACAGAGTTGGAGGTTTCACACTTCTGATTTCAAAATGTATTATAAAATTTCAGTAATCAAAACTGCATGGTACTGATATAAAGACAAACATATGGACTAATAGAACAGAATAAAAAGCACAGAAATAAACTTCAGCATATATGATCAAATTATTTCAACAAAAGGTGCCAATACCATTCAATGGGAAAAAGACAGTCTTGTCTTTTTTTTTTTTTTGAGACAGAGTCTCACTCTTGTCACCCTTGGTAGAGTGCCGTAGCATCACAGCTCACAACAACCTCCAACTAGGGCTTAAGTGATTCTCTTGCCTCAGCCTCCCAAGTCACTGAGACTACAGACACCCACCACAACACCCAGCTAAGGACAGTCTTTTCAACAAATGGCTTTGGAAAAACTGGATAACCACATGCAGTGGAATGAAACTGGACCCTTACCTAACACCACATTAAAAAAATTAACTGAAAATGGATCAAAGACCTAAATATAAGACTTTATACAATGTTTAGAAGAAAGCATAGGAGAAAAGCTTTATGACATGACACTGACTTTGGCAATGATTTATTGGATATGATGCTTAAAGCACAGATGACAAAAACAGATAAAGTCGGACTACATCAAAATTTAAAACTTTTGTGTATCAAAGGACACAATTAGCAGAGTGAAAAGGCAACCCATGGAGTGGGAGAAAGTATCTGCAAATCATTAAGAGGTTAATATTCAAGATATATAATGAACTCCTACAAACTCAACAGCATTAAAACAAACACCCTGATTAATAAATGGGCAAAGGACTTCAACAAACATTTCTTCAAAGATGATATACAAATGGCTAATCAGCACACGAAAAAAGATTCAATACCACTAATCATTAAGGAAACAAAAATCAAAATCACAGTGAGATACTGCCTCATACCCATCAGAGTGGCTACCATCAAAAACAAACAAAAACCAGAAAATAATAAAGCTGGTGAGGATGTGGAAAAATTAGAACCCTGTGTACTGTTGGTGGGAACATAATTATGATGCTGCAAAAACAGTATGGGTATGCCCATTTCTCAAAAAATTAAAAATAGAAAGAACTGCCACATGTTCCAGCAATTCCACTTTTAGATAAATACTGACAATAATTGAAACAAGGTTTTAAAGACAGCGGTTCTCAATCTGTGTGTCATGACCCCTTTGTAACAGTGAAAATACATTCCTGCATTATGAAGATTTAAAACCACTGCTCAAAGAGATATTTGTTCACTTTCATTCATTAGCAGCATTACTCACAAAAGCCAAGAAGTGGAAGCAATTCAAATGCCCATCAACAGAGGAACGGATAAACAAAATATGGTATATAAATCTGATGAAATGTTATTCAGCCTTAAAAGTGAAGGAAATTCTGACACATGCTACAACATTGTTACGACACATGCAGAGACAGGAATAGGTCCACTAAACTGTGTCAGAAGGCAGGGGTTGTGGAGCACAGTGAGAGAAGCCTCTCCAAGACTGTTCTGTTCTTCCATTTCCAACATTACAGTTTTATACATTTAAGTTCAAAGTGAAGACCATGTTAATCCCTTATCTTAAACAATAATCAGCAGAACCCAGTACTCAAGATAGGCATCTTTAGGGTGGGAGTTAAATTTACAGAACATGGGTGAAGGTTAGGCAGGATCTAAACTGAGCAGAACAGCTGTATCATGTCTGCCCTGGCCTGACAGACTGCTTCTTATTCTCACTGTATGTGCTTTCAACACTATGCTATCAACATTATACTAAATGAAATAATAAATCAGACACAAAAGGATAAATATTGCACGATTCCACTTATACCAGGTACCTAGAGTAGTCTAATTTACAGAGACAAAAAAGTGAATGGTGGTTAGGACAAAGGAATGAGTTATTGTTTAGTAGGTATGAAGATTCAATTTGGAATGTAAAAAAGTTCTGGAAATAGAAAGTGACAATGGTTCCAGAACAATGTAAATGTAACTTAATGAAGAGCTAAAATGGTAAATTTTATGTTATTTATATTTTACCGCAATAAAAAAGATGTATGGCTCGGCACCTGTGGCTCAAGCGCCAGCCACATACACCGGAGCGGGCGGGACTGAATCTAGCCTGGGCCCGCCAAACAACAATGCCGGCTGCAACCAAAAAATAGCCAGGCACTATGGTGGGCGCCTGTGGTCCCAGCTACTTGGGAGGCGGAGGCAGGAGAATCGCTTAAGCCCAAGAGTTTGAGGTTGCTGTGAGCTGTGATGCCATGGCACTGACTGCACCCAGGGTGACAGCTTGAGGCTCTGTCGCAAAAAAAAAAAAAAAAAAAAGATGCATGTTTGTTGGGTTGTTTTACAGCTTGCATGTTGCTGGTACACTCAATGGTAGGTATAATAGTATAAATAAGATATATATACATATATAATGTATATAAGATATTCGTTGGTGATACAGCACTGGTGACAGAGGAACTTAAAATAATTAAGTTTATGATTATTCACAGGTAGTAGAAAATTACTTTCTTTTTTATTTATTAAGCACATAAGAGGCACTGGGCTAGAAGCTAAGGAATACATGGTGTAGCAGGCACACATCTTCTAAGAGTTTAGGAGCATGCAAATACATTCAGAACTCTAGAGGTCAGGTGCTCTGCCAAGACAAAATCAGATGGCAGGCTAATAATGTTTAGGCATTATGAGACTTATTTAAAAACTTCTGACTGGCCGGGCATGGTGGCTCACACCTATAATCCCAGCCCTAGGGAGGCCAAGGTGGGTGGATTGCCTGAGCTCATGAGTTTGAGACCAACCTGAGCCAGAGCGAAACCCCGTCTTTAAAAAATAAATAAATAGGCTCAACAGGGCGGCACCTGTGGCTCAACGGAGTAAGGCGCTGGCCCCATTTGCCAGAGGTGGCGGGTTCAAACCCAGCCCCGGCCAAAAACTGCAAAAAAAAAAAAAAAAAGGTTTGGCACCAGCCACATACACCTGAGCTGGCGGGTTCGAATCCAGCCTGGACCTGCCAAACTACAATGATGGCTGCAGCCAAAAAATGGCCAGGCGTTGTGGCCGGTGCCTGTAATCCCAGCTACTTGGAAGGCAGAGGCAGGAGAGTCGCTTGAGCCCAGGAATTGGAGGTTGCTATGAGCTGTGATGCCATGGCACTCTACCCAGGACAACAGCTTAAGGCTCTGTCTCAAAAATAAATAAATAAATAAAAATAAAAAATAAAAACTCCTGACTGGATCAAAAATGGGTATTCTTGGCTCGGAGCCTGTGGCTCAAGCGGCTAAGGTGCCAGCCACATACACCTGAGCTGACAGATTCAAATCCAACCCGGGCCTGCCAAACAATAATGGCTGCAACCAAAAAAAAAAAAAAAGATAGCCAGGCGTTGTGGTGGGCGCCTGTAGTCCCAGCTATTTGGGAGGCAGAGGCAGGAGAATCACTTGAGCCCAGGAATTGAAGGTTGCTGTGAATTGTGATGCCACAGCACTCTACCCAGGGTGATAGCTTGAGGCTCTGTCTCAAAAAAAAAAAAAAAAAAAAAAAAAGTGTATTCTTTGTGTTTCTGACATTTTTGCATTCCTAAAGCTGTAATTCTTCTTTACAGTAGTTACTTGTGGTGTTTTCTCTGACTGTTCTGAAACTATATGCTGCATTTCACAATGACAGTTAAATGATTTTTGGTTTATGTTCTACAGGCCTCCAAGGCTCACTAAATATTATTTGTTAGGCACAAATCTGCAACTGTTAAAACTGTATTACAGTATTAATCAACCTGGTGACAATTTAGAAAGTGGCACAACTATTGTGGGCAAGAGGGCTAAACATCTGTTTAGTTTGGCTGAAATTTAACTTTAAAGTGAAAAGGTCCTGAGGAAGAAAAAAAGGAAACAGAACAATCTTTACTCTGTGGGCTTTAAGATATACCCAAGATAGGGGCGGCGCCTGTGGCTCAAAGGAGTAGGGCGCTGGCCCCATATATCAGAGGTGAGGGGTTCAAACCCAGCCCTGGCCAAAAACTGCAAAAAAAAAAAAAAAAAGACACACCCAAGATAGTATTTCTCTAGGGAACTGAAAGTTTGTGAAATTCAACAGTTACACCCTGTCAAGTTTAAAAAAAATGTTTTTAAGTCATGTTTTCTGACACCATGCTGATATGAATGAGCCCCCTCCTCCTTTCCTTTGTGATGAGCCATTGACATTCACTCACCCTCTTCCTCTCCTGCCTTTCCAATCTCACACCCTCTGCAGGTTCCTTTTTCTTTGCCTTTAAAATATATTTCCTTAATCTTGGAAGATTTTTAGTGAAAGGGGATGTCCTCTCTTTTAGATAGTCTCACTTTTTTTTTTTTTTGCAGTTTTTGGCTGGGGCTGGGTTTGAATCTGCCACCTCCGGCACACGGGGCTGGCGCCCTACTCCGTTGAGCCACAGGCGCTGCTTGATAGTCTCACTTTCTTGTCACTATCAACCTTCTCAAATAGACTAACAGTCTCAAATAGTTGGAATCTTGGTTCTATCTCTATTTTACCAAAAATCATGCTGCTTTTTTTTTTTTTTTTTTGAGACAGAGTCTCACTGTGTTGCCCTCGGTAGAGTGCTGCTCTGTCATAGCTCACAGCAACCTCCAACTCCTGGGCTTAAGCAATTCTCCTGCCTCAGCCTCCCAAGTAGCTGAGACTACAGGCTCCCACCACAACACCTAGCTATATTTTTTGGTTGCAGTTGTCATTGTTTAGCAGGCCCAGGCCGGGCTCGAACCCACCACCTTTGGTTTATGTGGCTGGCAACCTACTCACTGAGCTATGCACGCCAAGCCAACCATGCTCTTTTCTTAGTAGTTAACTCTGTTATTCTATTTATCCTAGTGATTACTAACACTTCCTTTTAAATTTCTCTTTCCTTGACTCCCACATCTAAAATTTCCTTTTCCATGGCTTCCACGACTACACTCTTGTAAATCTTTTAACTCTCAACCACTCCAGTTCCCTGCAATTCCCCGAATAAGCCTCTTTCCAACCCTTAATTGTGAGCATTCCCCAGGGCTTAGTCCTTGGAAACATACTCTGCTATTTACACATTCTTTAAGAGAACTCAAACCATTTTCATAGCTCCAACTATAGCTTTTCAAGCGGATGACTCTAAAATTTAGTTTTAGTTCAAGACTTAGTTCCAAATTTATATCTTCTTACTGGAAATTGCTTAAAATGTGTGGCTGCTGTTTCAAATTTAGCACATGCTAAGAATTATGTTTTTGGAGGTAGCCTAACAGTTAAACTTTGGCTTCTCTTCATTCATCTAGTTAAATTCTAGCCTAAAAGTTAAACTTTGACTTTTCTTCACCTGGTCAAATTCTACTTTCTTTCAGCTCAATCACATTCTCAAGAAAACATTTCTGACTCTCCAATTAGGCAAATGCTCACCTACCTCTCTTTCATAGCACTATTCATAGCTATAATTTTCCATTTATTTTGTGATTCTCTTATGGCTACCTCCTCCTGTAGATAAGTTCCCCATGAGCAGGAATCATGTCTTTTAGGAGTGGTAGGGTAAGGGATGGTATGATAATCACCAAGTTCCCAGCACCTACAATTAAGTTTCCGGCATATAGTAAATAACATTTATCCAAACTGGCAAGCAAATGAACAAAAGTACTCTATAAATTTTTCCTAGGTGGATGGCACCTGTGGCTCAGTGAGTAGGGCACTGGCCCCATATACCAAGGGTGGCAGGTTCAAACCCAGCCCTGGCCAAACTGCAACAACAACAAAAAAAAAAGCCGGGCGTTGTGGCGGGCGCCTGTAGTCCCAGCTACTTGGGAGGCTGAGGCAAGAGAATCGCCTAAGACCAAGAGCTGGAGGTTGCTGTGAGCTGTGACACCATAGCACTCTACCGAGGGTGACAAAGTAAAACTCTGTGCCTTTAAAAAAAAATAAAATAAATTCCGGGATAATGAGCTCCCATCAATACCATTTCCATCTCCTTTGCTACTTGCCACTGTACCCCAAGTCTTTACTCAGAGATTTCATTACAATAGCAACTTCTCAATTAGCTTCTTCAAATTTTCCTCACCACAACCCATGGCACTATATGAATAATTTCCTAAAAAGTATTTTATTATCACATTCTGCCACTCAAAAATCTTTAGAGACCATGTACTTCCCTCAAAGCCAAATTTAATATTGACATTTCAACAAAGTGCCCTATTTACCAAGAACAAGACAACTTCTTATGGAAGCCCTTCCCATTGGCCACATCTTTGAAAAATACAGACTCTTCATAGACTTCCCTGTTTTCTAAGTGCCTTGCAGTTTACCAACAATAATAACATGGAAATATTACTATTAATTACATCACTAATGCCTAATATATTAATTAACCAAGTTTTGGTAGTAATATACGTTTACACTTGGGTTGCTTCCACCTTTGGCTATTGTGAATTATTCTGCTATAAAACATGGGTGTATATGTCTAATAAAAGTATTATTATTATTATTATTATTATTATTATTGAGAAACTCACTAGGTCGCCCTCAGTAGAGTACCATAGTGTCACAGCTCACAGCAACCTCACTCTTGAGCTTAAGTGATTCTCTTGCCTCAGTCTCCCAGAAGCTGGCACACAGGTGCCCACCACAATGCCCGGCTATTTTCTTGTTATTGTTGACATTGTTGTTTAGCAGGCCCTGGCCCGGTTCAAACCCACCAGACCCAGTACTTGTGGCTGGTTCCCTAACCACTAAGCAACAGGTGCAGAGCCTGTATCTTAAAATTATATTATATACTGTTTCATAGGACAAAAAAATGTTCCTTAGCAATATAAGATCAAAATGCCTTACGTCCTATTTTCAGCTTAATATTATAGACTGTTTCAGAGGACAAAGAAATGTTCCTTAGCAATGTAAGAGCAAAAGTCCTTAAATACTATTTTCCCTCTGAAAAGTCACTCACATTTCAGAAAATTTCAGAGGTTTTTGTATTTTATCTGATTTTTATACAGGGTAAAAAGATAAAATCAACCCTTTTCTGTTTTCAGCTGATAAAACAGCTATGTTCCGGGCAGCGCCTATGGCTCAGTGGGTAGGGCCCCGGCCAAAAAAGCAACAAAAAAATAGCCTGGCGTTGTGGCAGGCACCTGTAGTCCCAGCTACTCTGGGAGGCTGCCCTGGAAGGCTGAAGCAAGAGAATCACCTAAGCCCAGGAGCTGGAGGTTGCTGTGAGCTGTGACACCAGGGCACCCTGCCAAGGGCAATAAAATGAGACTTTGTATCTAAAAACAAACAAACAAACAAACAAACAAACAAATAAAAAAAAAACCACCTATGTTCTTTAGTCATTCCATTCTAGAGGGAGGATCTGTTTCAATTAACAAAGTTTTCAGAATATAAGAATGATTTTACCCCCTCTTGTATGTGAGAATAAAGTTTTCCTTTGGTAGGTAGCATATTTCAAATTTAGGCCAAAAGAACATAAGGCAGAACAAAATTCATTTACCCACAGTATTTACCCTTTGCACTACGTCATCTCAGAGTATGCATATTTAAATATCTGATGAATAGTATACAAATGTTCTTGATTTTACTCCAAGTTTTCTTGAAGGAGCTTTGGAAGGATTACATAAAAGGTATGGAACATTACAGTTCATTTCTTATTTCTCTTGTAACAGTGAACATAAAGCATTAGCTTGAACAATTTCACCTGCAACAACAAAGGGGCAAGAAAAAGTAAAGACCAATCATAGATTAGAAAACTGAAGGTTTAGGAAATTAATTTATCCAAGTTCACAGTAAGTGGTAAGTGAACTAGGATTTGAATCCAGCACCGTAAAACTGTAGCGCCAAAGCCCATTCATTTACCGCACTGCTGTCTCCTTACAACCTGCTCCATTTGATGATAGGACCTTCTCTTTTCAGATTTTTATTTCATATAGACTAGATGTGTGCTCAGTAAATGGTTATTATGGTTTGGATGTGTCTCCTAAAGTTGACGTGTTGGAAACTTAATCCTAAATGCAAAAGAGTTTAGAAGTGGGGTCTTAAAGAGATAATTAAGACATAAAAGCCCTGCCCTCAAAAACTGAAAAATCTCCTTATCTCAAGGAGTAGGATCCTGATAAAAGGATGAGTTTCACTCCTTTTTTGTGCACGGGCTTACTCCCCACACTCTCTTGCCCTCCCCCTTCACCACAAACAAGATGATCCAGCAATAAGGCCCTCAACAGATGCAGCCCCTCAATCTTTCACTGCCCAGTCTCCAGATCTGTGAACAAAATAAATTTTTCTACATAAATCATCCAGTCTGGGCTTGGTGCCCATAGCTCAGTGGGAAGGACACCAGCCACATACCTGGGGCTGGCGGGTTCCAACCCAGTCTGGGCCTGCTAAACAACATGACAGCTACAACAAAAAAACAGCCAGACGTTGTGGCAGGCGCCTGTAGTCCCAGCTACTTGGGAGGCTGAGGCAAGAGAATCGCTTAAGCCCAGGAGTTTGAGGTTGCTGTGAGCTATGATGCCATTGCACTCTATTGAGGGTGACATAATGAGACTCTACCTCAAAAAAAAAAAAAAAAGTTAACTGGGCATGGTGGCATACATCTATAGACCCAGCTATTCAGGAGGCTCAGGCAGGAAGATTACTGGAGCTCAGGAATTTGATGTTGCAATGAGCTATGATACCACTGTACTCCAGCCCAAGTGACAGAGCAAGATCCTTTATCAGGACCTGCAGTGGTGGCTCACACCTATAGTCCTAGCACCATGGGAGGTGGCAGAGGTGGGTAGATTGCCTGAGCTCAGGAGTTCGAGACCAGCCTGAGCAAGAGCAAGACTCTGGCTCTATAAAAAATAGAAAAACTACCTGGGTGTTATAGTGGACACCAGTAGTCCCAGCTACTTGGGATGCTGAGTCAAGAGGAGCTCTTCAGCCCAGGAGTTTGAGGTTGTTGTGAGCTATGAGGCCATGGCACTCTAGCCTGGGACAACAGAGTGAGACTCTGCCTCAAAAAAAGATCCTGGGGTGGTGCCTGTGGCTCAGTGAGTAGGGCGCCGGCCCCACATACCAAGGGTGGAGGGTTCGAACCCAGCTCCGGCCAAACTGCAACAAAAATAGCCAGGCATTATGGCAGGCACCTATAGTCCCAGCTACTTGGGAGGTTGAGGCAAAAGAATCACCTAAGCCCAAGAGCTGGAGGTTGCTGTGAGCTGTGACACCACAGTACTCTACCGAGGGCGACAAAATGAGAATATCTCTTAAAAAATAAATAAATAAATAAATAAATAGTAAAAATACACTGTAACTGCTGCTGAAGGAAGTGTATATTCAGAGCAACTTTAATCTGTGTTCCAGGCTGTAGTCCTCAAACTTGGCTCAAGTAAACTCTCTACTTATATTAATTTTGCCTCAGCTTCTTCCTTTCAGGTCAATAGAAACATCACTATGTATCCATAAATATGTAAAATTATCTGTCAATTTAAGAGATAAAAAAATAAATAAATAAAACTCTCCCATATTATATCCATCTCTGCTCCTGAAGTTATTGCCCACTTTAAGTCGTTCATAATATTACAAAGCTCATCTGGCCAATGCAAGAACTTTGGAGATACTGATAAGTGACCTGCAGACTTAAATTACAAATGAAACCTTCCTAGGTATTAGAGCATTCTTTTAACAAATTCTTTAATTTTTTAACTTGCATTTCAAATGATTTAGAACTTTTATCTGCACCGTTGTGTTTAATTTTACTCATCATTTAACTTCATTATTTATCTTGTGTATGATTTTAAATTTTATTTTATTTATGTATTTATTTATTTATTTTTGTAGAGATAGAGTCTGACTTTATCGCCCTCAGTACAGTCCTGTGGCGTCACACAGCTCACAGCAACCTCCAACTCCTGGACTTAGGTGATTCTCTTGCTTCAGCCTCCCAAGTAGCTGGGACTACAGGCACCCACCACAATGCCCAGCTATTTTTATTGTTGTTGCAGTTTGGCCGGGGCTGGGTTTGAACCCACTACCCTCGGTATATGGGGCCGGCACCCTACCCACTGAGCCACAGATGCCGCCCTTTATTTATTTATTTATTTATTTGTGTTTTTTGGGCTGGGGCTGGGTTTGAACCCGCCACCACTGGCATATGGGACTGGTGCCCTACCCCTGTGAGCAACAGGCGCTGCCCGATTTTAAATTTTAAATATATATCATTCTTAGTATTTTTTTTTAAAAGAACATGAAAACATTTTAAGGGTTTATTCTGACCAGGCGCAGTGACTCATGCCTGTAATCATAGCACTCTGGGAGTCGGAGCTGAGGTGAGTGGATTGCTTAAGCTCAGAAGTTCGAAACCAGCCTGAGCAAAAGCGAAGGACACCCTTCACCCTCCAGGGGGCCCCCATCTTTATAGAAATAGAAAAACAGAAAAATTGGGGTGGCACCTATGGCTAGGGTGCGGTCCCCATATACCAAGGGTGGCGAGTTCGAACCCGACCCCGGCCAAACTGCAACAAAAAAATAGCCAGGCATTGTGGTGGGCGCCTATAGTCCCAGCTACTCGGGAGGTTGAGCAAGAGAATATCTAAGCCTAAGAGTTGGAAGTTGCTGTGAGCTGTGATGTAACAGCGCTCTACCGAGGGCAATAAAGTAAGACTCTGTCTCTAAAACAAACAAACAAACAAAAAAACCCCAGAAAAACTGAAGCAAGAGGATCACTTGAGCCTAGGAGTTGGAGGTTGCTGTGAGCTATGATGCCAAAGCACTCTACAGGGCTACAGAGTGACTCTGTTTAAAAAAAAAAAAAAAGAGTTTGTTCTATTTTATAAGTGTATAGATCCAGGAATTGGAGCCAACACTCATGTTCACTATGATTCTCTCTATAAAGAATTATAGGTTATTTGATTGAATCTTTAAATAAATAGGTAATGTAAACACTACGCACTGAGTCTAACAAGATTTTCTGACTTCAGTAAAATTATTAAAGCTGAGTGAATATGGATGCCTGGTTCCCTAAATTCATTGTTTTTAGATTCCAGTCCACACTTCATGTTCCTCCACACTCTATTTTAATGCAGATACAAAGGCTAGTTCTGGCAATGAGGGCCATCTCTTGAGATTGTTTCTTAAGTTTCAAATTTATCTAACTCAACCAAATAAAGATGAGTCATTTACTGACTTCCAGTTTTATCAGAGCATTGTTCTCCAGCTAAAGGAACTAAAGCACCCCTTGTAACTCAGAAATTAGGCATGCTGAAGATGAGATCCAACCATTTACAAGATTAGGTGGCATTTTAAAGTAGCTAAATTAAGAATTTCATTATATGAACCACCAATTTAAGAATAAAAAGTACTGAAACACTTTTTCTAGTCTTCCCAACCATTTCCTCTACCATATGCCTACAGTATTTATCTCACAGCAACTTACACTTTAAAACTTATATTATAGTTTTTAGTAAAAGATGACCTTTTTCTTCTAGATCAGTGCTGTCCAATACAAGTATAATGAGAACCAGACACTTCTATTGGACTTCTGTAATTTTATGGTTTTCTAGTACTCACATTTTTTAAACAGTAAAATTGATTTTAATAATGTATTTTATTTGACTCAATATATTCAAATTATCATTTAAACATGTTATTTACCATCTGATGCCCTAGCGCTGGTACCTAAGCACAGGGCACAGAGAAAAAAACTGATTAAATGCTACCTATTGTTACCTGTATCCTCTAACACTGAGCAGTGTCTTGTATATAGTAGGAGTCAAAAAATATTTGCTGAAGGAAGAAAAAAATACTTTGGATGACCGCCTATTTTAATTGCTTCTTCTCTTCTCAAAATATATAAATATCTCACATAAATAGGAGAATCTTCTGGGATTTTTGCCGAATAAATTTGTTTTGAACACATTAGGAGAAATGTAGCTAGCATTTTATCTTTTAGACTGTTCAAGTATTTTACTTCCTGCTATGGAAGAATGAATTATTAAGCAACTATATACTGTAAAACACTCTCATAAAGAGACTTCTTAAAAAGTTATTTGCCGTAAATGCCAATGCTATTCTACAGGTAATCCTCAATTATCTCAAATGTAGCAATATTTTTACCTTAGACTGGGATAAAACCACATCTCATTTCTGGACTTTACTTGGAGAGTCAGGGTTGCATATAAGACCCTTCATAATCTGGACTCTGAAAAAATGCTCCAACTCTATACTTCAGTCAACACAGCCAGCCCCCTTACAATTCCTCAAAGGATCTCCCCTTTCATCTGTGTTTATAACTCTCTTGCACATGTTTTGGATTCACACAGATCACACAGATTCACACAGATCACACGAAGCACCAGAGGTGGAAGAATTTTTAAGAGATAATCTAATTTCTGAAACCTAATCTGTTGCCCAGGATGGAGTCCTATGTTGATAGCCCAGCTCACAGCAATCCCAAACTCCTGGATTCAGGCAATCCTCTTGATTTAGCCCCCCCCAATTAGTTGGGGCTATAGGTGCCTATCACAACACCCAGCTAATTTTTTCTATGTTTAGTAGAGACAGGTCTTGCTTTTGCTTAGGCTGGGGATAATCTAGTCTTAGTGTTTTCCAAAACATGTGCCCTTGGAGGTATAACACAAGATGATTTCAGATGGTACACGCTAGCATTGTATACCTTATTGGTCATATATTTAGTTGCATTCTTTTTTTTTTTTTTTTTTTGAGACAGAGCCTCAAGCTGTTGCCCTGGGTAGAATGCCATGGCATTACAGCTCACAGCAACCTCCAACTCCTGGGCTCAAGCAAGTCTCCTGTCTCCGCCTTCCAAGTAGCTGGGACTACAGGCATCCGCCACAATGCCTGGCTATTTTTTTCTTGCAGCTGGCCTTGTTGTTTGGTGGGCTGGGCTGGATTTGAACCCGCCAGCTCAACTGTAGGCGCCTTAGTCACTTGAGCCACAGGCACAGAGCCAGCATTCTTTTTCTTGAGACAGAGTCTCACTTTGTCATCCTTGGTAGAATGCCATGGCATCACAGCTCACATCAACTTCATACTCTTGGGCTCCAATGATTCTCTTGTCTCAGCCTCCCAAGTTACTAGAACTACAAGCACCTACCACAATGCCTGGCTATTTTTAGAGATGGGATCTTGCTCTTTCTCAGGCT
Source organism: Loris lydekkerianus (assembly GCA_963574355.1). Classification (NCBI taxonomy): domain Eukaryota; kingdom Metazoa; phylum Chordata; class Mammalia; order Primates; family Lorisidae; genus Loris; species Loris lydekkerianus. The sequence continues at coordinate 24,765 of CAUYPK010132373.1, forward strand.
GGTCCAGAGCTCAAGCAATCTGCCCATCTTGGCTTCCAAGAGTGCTAGGATTCTATGTGGGAGCCACTGAACCTGGCCTTATTTAGTTGCATTCTAAGATGCATTAGAAAAGTACAACTAGGGGGCAGTGCCTGTGGCTCAAAGGAGTAGGGCACCAACCCCATATGCCAGAGGTGGTAGGTTCAAACCCAGCCCCGGCCAAAAACTGCAGGAAAAAAAAAAAAAAAAAAAAGTACAACTAGCACATCAAACTCATGAATTCATATATATCATTACTTAGTACAGGGATAAATCAGTATTTTTGCTACCTAAGGAAAATAAGGTGATCTTATTTATTTTTTTTGAGATAGAGTCTTACTTTGCTGCCCTGGGTAGAGTGCTGTGCTGTCATAGCCCCCAACAAGCTCAAGCTCTTGGGCTCAAGTAATCCTCTTGCCTCAGTTTTTCTATTTTTAGTAGAGATGGGGTCTCTATTTTGCTCAGGCTGGTCTTGAACTCGTGAGCTCAAGCAATTAACCTGCCTTGACCTTCCAGAGTGCTAGGATTACAGGCGTGAGCCACTGAGCCTGGCCTTGCCTCAGTTTTTCATTTTTAGTAGAGGGTCTCATTCTTGCTCAGGATAGTCTCGAACTCATGAGCTCAAGTGATCCACATGCCTTGGATCCCAGAGTGCTAGGATTACAGGTGTGAACCACCATGCCTGCTGACAATATTTTTTAAGCTAAGAATGGCAGAGCTGGATTCTATCCACATGTAAATCCTAAAAAAAAAAAAAAATATATATATATATATATATATATATATATATGTGTGTGTGTGTGTGTGTGTGTGTGTGCACGCGCCCAAACAGGGCTAAATCCTAATTTTTTTATTTCACTGCTCTAAAATAATTCAGTGTAAGACATCAAGCAATTAACATCACCTTTTATAATGGCTTCTTGATCACAATAATCTCACTTATCAAACCAACTATAAGCAACCGTAGTATCTTAAAGTAGAAGTGTCTGTCCACAAAAATAAGTACATAATAGAATATCAATGATTTGATTATGTGGTTAGATTGCTTCCAACCACTGAGAGATAGCTTAGGAGGAAATTCCATATTAACTCAAACAAAAATCGTAACATAGTATATCCTGGCTCCGTGCTTATAGCTCAAGCAGCTAAGGCACCAGCCACATATACCAGAGCTGGTGGGTTCGAATCCAGCCCAGGCCTGCCAAACAACAATGACAACTGCAACCAAAAAATAGCTGGGCATTATGGCGGGCATCTGCAGTCCCAGCTACTTGGGAGGCTAAGGCAAAAGAATCACTTACGCCCAGGAGTTGGAGGTTGCTGTGAGCTGTGATGCCACAGCCCTCTACCCAGGGCGACAGCTTGCAGCTCTGTCTCAAAAAAAAAAAAAAAGAAAATAATATAATATATCCTAAAGCAAAACAATGTTTGGATTAATTGCTGTTTGTATTATTATAACTGGTGCCCTCCATGAATGAACATGGAATCAGGAGATGGTACACAATAATCCCAGAAACATATATATATATACAACATAAAGAATATATACTATATATAGGAAATGACTCATATAGGTTAGAGCTCTTGAAATTGTACTATTACCAAACTTCTCATTTCTCATTTAACACATGAAGACTGAGACTCAGATGATAAAATGACTTGCCCACTGCCAGCTGGGTAATGAGATAGTGTCAGCTCTAGTCTCAGTTTGCTTTTTGTGTTACTCCATGGATTCAATACAAACAGCATAAAAATATAACTAAACACTTCCATTGTACTAGTACAAATCCTGCTTAAGTTGAAATTTGAAACTCTTTAAAAAAGTGGAAACTCTGTTCACAATGGACTCAAGACTATAATTAAATTAGCTGTGTCTGATAATGCCAGCCTGTCTGCCTGAAAAAATCTACAATACTTCAATTCATAGGAGATGTTGCTTCTCGATTGTTCTTGAAAATGAAAAAAAGAGGATTCTAATTCTAGATGATCCTTCCCATTTTGTGTCCATTTATAAACCTGTGGTATTCTCAACAGTCACATACTAATTTCCCCAGGTGGAAACACCCATGGTGGATTGCAAAGAATATGGTCTTTGAAGTTCAAGAGGACTAGCTCTGTATCTTAGGTTATAATGTTATACAAGTTACTTTAGTTCTCTGAGACTATTTCTCAGCTAATATAGTAACACTATCTACCTCACAGGAGATAGATATCAAGAGTATTAAATGAGATAGTAGAAATAGTGTGGTCCACTATCTCAGATATAATTAAGTGAACAGTTAGTAACAGTTATAAAAATGTACACCTATGAGTTTTAAAGTGAGTTTATGGTTTAAAACACTGAAATATTAATTCCTATTCAAAACCCAAAATAGTCTATCTTAACAAATATTTATAAACCATTCACTCTGTGCATAGCTTAGATACTGTCCCACAAATTTATAATCTGAAACTGATATATCAAGAGAAAGCACCAAGAAATTTTGAAGAAGTATTTCATGATCCTTTTAAATACTAAAAAACAACACTCAGGTCCTTGTTTTGGGTTTTTGAAGTATTTATCACAGACATATAATGAAGTATTTGAGTAAAATGATATGGTATTTGGGATTTGCTTTAAAATATGCCACTCTCCCAACTTCTGTGCCCCCAAAATAAAAGGATAGTTGAAGCTGAGTAAAGAAACCCAGGAACTCATTACACCACTCTCTCTACTTCTATGTAAGAAAAACAATGAATATATCACAAACTTCTAAGAAACCACGCCAGGCACAGGGGCGCATAGCTGTAATCCCAGCTCTTTGGGAGGGCAAGGTGAGAGGACTGCTTGGGTCCAGAAGTTTGAGACCAAGTTGGGCAATATATAGCAAGACCATATCTCTAGGAAAAAATATAAAATCCTTCTGTAGTTCATAAACGTAATGATTGAGTCTTCATGTGCCATGTGTGAGACATGCCTCCCACAAATCTTGTTCTGACGTCAGCACAGTATCCATCTGACATGAAAAAAATAAAAATAAATATATATATATAAATTGGCTGGGAGGTCTCAGCACCCATAGCACAGTGGTTACAGCACCAGCCACATGCACTGAGGCTGGTGGATTAGAACCTGGCCCCAGCCTGCTAAACAACAATGACAACTGCAATAAAAATAGCCAGGAGTTGTGGTGGGCACCTGTAGTCCCAGCTACTTGGGAAACTGAGGCACGCGAATCCCTTAAGCCTAAGAGTTTGAGGTTGCAGTGAGCTGTGACATCACAGCACTCTACTGAGAGCAACATGCAGAGTCTAATAAAAAAGAAAAGAAATTGGTTGGGAGTAGTGATGTGCACCTATAGCCCGAGCTACTTGGGAAGCCAAATCAGGAGGATCACGTGAGCCAAAGAGTTTTAGGTTGCCGTGAGCTATGATGAACCCACTGCAATCTAGCCCAGGTGACAAGACCTTGTTCAATACATTTCTCTTCAAATGTGCCTAGCAAGCTTGCTTACCTCTTTGAGTTACGCTTTTTTAAACAGGTAAGTTAAGATTTAATTCTGAAACTAAGTATAATAAAATTTCCTTTTGTTGCCTTTAAGGAAAAAACTCACAAGTTTAAAACTAATTCCACTGGTATACTATTGTGCTGAAAATACATAAGTAAATAACAACTCCTCCTCCTGAAGAATATATACAGGTTTTCATACTTTTCTTTCAATATTTCTATATATATAATTGGAAAAGAATAAATTAAATTGAAAATTTGGAGCCCCCAATAAAAGAAAAAAGTCCCCCTCTTTCCAATTTACATGATGTTTTTGGTCCTCTGGCACATAAAACCACCTCCTGTTAAGTGAAGTTTTCCAAATGTGCCTAATGCACATGAAAAAAGAGGCATGCACTCTTTGAATGGGCCACTTTTAGACACTTTCCCTAATAAAGTCCTGCTTCTGCACAAACCTCTAACAATGTGTATGGTCACCAACATTAGGATCATAGTTTAAGGAAAAACATTATTATGTATCTTCCAAGACCAAATAGAAAATTCCAAGAAGTTTGATAATTAAGAATCTTAGATGTGTGGTCGGGCATGGTGGCTCACGCCTGTAGTCCCAGCTCTGTGGGAGGCCGAGGCGGGTGGATTGTCTGAGCTCAGAGGTTCGAGACCAGTATAAGCCGCAGTGAGCCAGACTAAGACCCTGTCTCTACTAACAACATCATAAACAGCCAGACGTTGTGGTGGGCATCTGTAATCCCAGCTACTGGGGAGGCAATGGGAAAGAGCACCGCCAGAGGAAGAAGAAAATGAACAAAAAAGAAAGAATACTTCAAATGAAGAAGAATGAACAAGCAAGCTGAAATTAAAAAAAAAAAAAAAGAAATCTTAGATGTGGCCAGGTATGGTAGTTCATGCCTATAATCCTGGTAACGCTGTGAGGCTTAAGCCAGAGGATCACTGAAGCTCAGGAGTTCCAGACCAGCCTGAGCAAGAGCAAGAACAAGACCCCACCCCCACCCCGGCTCGGAGCCTGTGGCTCAAGCAGGTAAGGCGCCAGTCACATACACCTTAGCTGGTGGGTTTGAATCCAGCCCAGGCCCACCAAACAACAATGATGGCTGCAACCAAAAAATAGCCGGGTGTTGTGGGGGGCGCCTGTAGTCCCAGCTACTTGGGAGGCTGAGGCAAGACAATCACTTGAGCCCAGGAGTAGGAGGTTGCTGTGAGCTGTGATGGCCACAGCACTCTACCCACGGCGACAGCTTGAGGCTCTGTCTCAAAAAAAAAAAAAAAGAAAAGAAAAAAAGAACAAGACCTCCCAGGCAGCACCTGTGGCTCAGGAAATAGGGTGCTGGCCCCATATGCCAAAGGTGGCAGGTTCGAGCCTGACCCTGGCCAAACTGCAACAACACCAAAATAAATAAATTTAATAAAAAAAAAAAAAAAGACCTCCCTCCCACCCCACCTCTGTACTAAAGATAGGAAACAAATCAGCTAATCAGCTAGGCACAGTGGTAAGCACCTATAGTTCCAGCTACTTGGGAGGCTGAGGCAAGAGGATCAGCTGAGCCAAGGAGTATAAAGTTGAGCTATGATGATGCCGAGATACTCTATCCAGAGCAACAAAGTGAGACTGTCTCAAAAAGAAAAAAAAAAAGCTAGATGTATTTATTTAGTAGACAGACGAAAAACAAGGAAAAACCGCAGATTATTTTTCTAGTCTTCAAAGTATAGATGAGAAGTAATGTAGTTCTCACATTTCTAGTGGCTTTGTGGAAACATCCTTTCTTTTTCCTGATTATGTATGACTTTTCCTCTTCTAAGTTACTTTTGTATAGAACAATAGAGCAAATGCCACAGTGGGATTAAAGGGAGAAGACTGCCGAGAGTAGCAAATTTCTACAAATCTGGGGTCTTCTATGGTCTTGAACTTGTTAAGACAATTCTGATAATACGGTTTCTCAAAAGAAATAGCAGCAGCTTCATTCTACTTGTCAACCTTTGAGGCTAATTCTCTATACCTACATCTTTTAAATAAGCATTACTATCGTGTTTGCTTCCAAACTTGGAGAATTGTCAAATATGCACTTATCTGGCTCAGTGCCTGTAGCTCAGCAGCTAGGGCACCAGCCACATACACCAGAGCTGGTGGGTTCAAACCTAGCCTGGGTCTACTAAACAACAACTACAACCAAAAAATAGCCAGGGGTTGTGGCAGGTGCCTGTAGTCCCAGCTACTTGGGAGGCTGAGGCAAGAGAATCGCTTAAGCCCAGGAGTTTGAAGTTGTTGTGAGCTGTGACACCACAGCACTGTATCAAAGGCAACAGAGTGAAATTATCTCAAAAAAAAAAAAAAAAAGCACTTATTTGTGTAGCATTAAATCTAGAGAAGAAATTATCACTATCACTTAACTGAATCACACAGAGCAACATCAAATCAAGATTTCATTAAGAAATACTGTGAATAATGCATTATGGAATTAAGAGCTTTGTTGTTGTTGTTGTTGTTGTTTTAGAAAGAGTCTCACTTTATCGCCCTTGGTAGAGTGCCATAGCGTCACAGCTCACAGCAACCTCCAGCTCTTGGGCTTAGGCCTCTCTTGCCTCAGCCTCCCAAGTACCTGGGACTACAGGCACCCGCCACAATGCCCGGCTATTTTTGTTGCAGTGTGGCAGGGGCCGGGTTCGAATTTGCCACCCTCGGTGTATGGGACGGCGCCCTACTCATTGAGCCACAGGCACCGCCAGATTTAAGAGGTTTGTTTTTAAAGGTACTGTTAAAATCATATTTAGACCCCAGAAAGGCAAAAACCCACAATAATCACAAACACAGCTTCAAATGTTGCCCTAAGTTTTCAAGCTCTGGGACTCCAAGTTAATTGGAGTTAATACCTTAAACATGAGGTTCACTTCAAACTGACCAAAGGAAATGAAGGAGAAAAGAAGCATGTATTAGTTTTAGCACCAGTTAAACAATAGGGATTTGCAAATTACAAAAGAATGGGTTGAAAGGCAGTTAATTCTGCAGCTGACCACAAGACACATTGGAATAGAACCCAAGTTACCTAACCAAACAGCAGATCATTCTTCAATAGCTTAAGTACGTCCAACCATTTTTTACGTCCAACCATTTTTTACGTTTAAATGATTTGCTACAAATTGTCTGAGTCGAAACTGATGGCAAAATCCTAAAGTGTTCTCAGCGAGGAGCCAGTCTGCACAGAGCATCACACAAAAGACAGGAGCAAACCAAAACACGCTCTGGGCCTTGGCGGATAGCGGCCAGGAGCCAAGGTATCTCCCCAGATCCCGGTTAACAGGGAGAGTAAATAAGGGCCTGGAAGAAAAGGAAGGGGTTGGGGGTTCTCGTTCCTGGATGCACCGGAAAGTGAGGTTCTGGGAGAGAAGGAGCAAGTGTACCACAGAAGTCCAAGAAGCAAAGCAGCAGCAGACCAGCGTCAGCAGCTTCCAAGGCCGGCGACACCCTCGCGCCCGCACTAGGCCTGCCCTCCCGATTCCGTTCCCACCTCCTCACCTCCCTCACGTCCTGCAGGCACTCGAGCACCGCTAGGTTGTTGCTCCAGGTATGCTTGGGACACACACGGGTCACGTCCTCCCTGCAGGACTCTTCCTCCGCCAGCTTCCAGCCCCCGCCAGCCCCGCCGGGCCCCGCTCCTCCCCGCCGGGCCGAAGGCCCACCCGCCGGGAAAGGCGGCTGCGGCGGCTGAGGCGGCTGCTGCTGTTGTTGCTGCTGCTGCTGCTGCTGCTGAAGCTGCGATGACTGAGGCAGCTGGAGCAGCTGCTGACCCGCCGGGCCGCCGCCTGCAGCCGGCCCTACAAAAGACGGAAAGTTGGGCCCTGGGCCCTGGCCGTGGCCGCCCTGGCCTGGGGGTTTCTGGGCCCCGGCCGCGGCGAGCAGCAGTAGCTGCAGCGCCGCCGACAAGCGGAACATCCTCCGTACACGTCCACACGCCGCCATCTTGGGTCCGCGGCGAGCTCGTCGCACCCGCCGGCGCCGCGTATTTAAATGAGGGGCGGGGCCGCGGGGCGGGTGCCGGCGGGGGCCCAGCCAAGCCCCTCCCCGACCTGCGCCGACCCGCGAGCCGAGCGCTGGTCGAGGAAGGAGGCGGAACTCACAAGGGCCCACACCCTGCACCTGGGAGCGGGAGAGCGGCGCTCCTCACCCGGGGAATTGCTGGGTTCCTCTAAAAGCTGGGGCAGGGCGGCTTTGTCTAATTCTCTTGGTTGTCGTCAGAGAAGAAAAACAAACTCAAAAGACAGGGTTGCCACAACCAAGATGGCCGGTAAACTATGTCGCCGAGTCAATTGACTTGGAAAACAAAAACTTTATGTGTAGAGGTGAGCTTTACAGGACCAGGTGTATTCCGGAATCTGAGAGCCTCTTGCATTTCTCCCACTTGCCTTCCACTCCCCTCAAAAGTCTTTCTTACCCAGACACCGAGGCACAGGTTCAGGGTACCAAAAAAACAGGGTTAAAATCCTTGCTCTTCGGCGGACTGGGCAACAGCTCAGAAAGTATAATTTTTTTAAATTAGAAATGAGGCAAATGCTATCCCACAATATGGAACTCAAAAAGTTACAAGCAATATTATTAATAAACTGGCGAAGCCCTTTGTGCGTCAGTCCTAAAGCTAAAGCCAGATCTTAGACTTATGTTTAAGGCAAAAATAGTAATAATGTTAATAATTAAAAATCATCTTTGAGGGACTCAGGTTAAGTCCGTTTGTCAGTGACTGTTCTTGCTGACCTGTATGCAACATCTTCAGTAGAATGGTATGCACCCTACACTAGTGTCCCTCCCTTGCCTTAGGAGAGAAGAGAGGGTATTCCCAAAGCGTCTTAGTCAAGATTAGATCAGTCACAAGTAGAATCTGAGAAGTCAGATGGAGGCTCAGAGACCCAGCCAGGAGACCCTGACTCTAAAATTATGCTGTGGGTACAAACTACCCATGGTAGCTGACCCCAGGCCTCTAAGGGACTGACAGCATGTTGGCACCTCTACCAACACCTATCCCTCGCTACTGCCATTAACATAATACTGGCTCAAGCGGCTAAGGCACCAGCCACATACACCTGAGCTGGCAGGTTCGAATCCAGCCTGGCCCACCAAACAATGACTGCTACAACCAAAAAAATAGCCGGGTGTTATGGCAGGCACCTGTAATCCCAGCTACTTGGGAGGCGGAGGCAGGAGAATCCCTTGAGCGCAGGAGTTGGAGGTTGCTGTGAGCTGTGATGCTATAGTACTCTACCCAGGGTGACAGCTTGAAGCTCTGTCTCAAAACAAAAACAAAAAAACCCCCATAATCCTGAGGCTGCTTAAGGTAGGCCAGATAAATGTACATATTCTCTAGTAAGCATATGGCATAGATTAGTTTAGGCAGGCACGCTAGAGACATCAGAACTCCTTGAGAAGTCACTAGGGTCCATTAATTTTCAATGCTTGGTCTGCATGTCCTCAGACAACAGTGGGAGATTATTTAAAGCCAGTTTAAGGCTGGAAATTGATGATCTCAGAGAAGCCAGCACTTGCCTATCTTTCAGCCTGCATTGAGGAAACCCTATTGTAGCCACAGATTGCCTTTGAAGATAGGGAGGAGTATATGTTCTTATCTCGAAACGACAGTGACCAAGAATCAAAAAACTGAGAGAAATCTGGGAACGTCGCCAACTCAGGCAAGCCTAGGCCTTACAGAAGATACATGTCCCCAAACCAGTAGAAAGACAACTTGACCCATTTAGGTCTCCTGCCTTCATTGAATTTTCAATTAAAATACACCATGGGGGGGGGGGCACCTGTGGCTCAAAGGGGTGGGGCGCCGGCCCCATATGCTGGAGGTGGCGGGTTCAAGCCCAGCCCTGGCCAAAAACTGCAAAATAAATAAATAAAATAATAATAATTTTTAAAAAATCTTATAAAATACACTATTTTCTGGGTTACCAGCCCCATATACTGAGGGTAGCATGTGTGCGTTTGAACCCACCCAGCCAAACTGTAACAAAAAAATAGCCAGGCATTGTGGTGGGCACCTGTGGTCCCAGCTACTCCGGAGGCTGACGCAAAAGAATCACCTAAGCCCAAGAGCTGAAGGTTGCTGTGAGCTTTGATGCCACAGCACTCTGAGGGTGACATAGTGAGATTCTATCTCAAAGAAGAAAAACAAAATAAAACAAAATACTATCTCTACCAGAAACTAGGAATTATTTTTTCTTTTTTCTTTTTTTTTTTTGAGAGAGTCTCACTATGTTGCCCTTGGTAAAGTACTGCAGCGTCACAGCGTACAGCAACCTCAATCTCTTGGGCTTAAGCGATTCTCTTCCCTCAGCCTCTTGAGTAGCTGGGACTATAGGTGCCCCCACAACACCCAGCTAGTTTTTGGTTGTAGTTGTTGTCTGGCAGGCCTGGGCTGGGTTCGAACCCACCAGCTCTGGTGTATGTGGCTGGTGCCTTAGCCAGAAATGCTTTTCTTTTTAAAGCATTGTGTTTGTTTTTTTTTAAGCATTTAATGAACTTTCCTGCATGTGGCTTCAAGCCTCCGGGACTCAGGCCACCTCTTCCCCTATTTTTCCTCAGCTTTTTTGCTAAGCAATTTGGTCTTCATGATGACAGGCTGAATGGGAAGTTTCTCTTTCCCCAAACTTTGTAGTGGCTCAATCCCACCACATCAATGATGTGAGCTGTCTTGATTTAGGCAGCATTTACTCATTTAATATATTAAGATTGGCAGTTGAGCAGAATCTCTAGTTCCTCTATAAGTGGTAGAGCCTCATACCAACTTTCCCAAAGTAACCTGGGTGATATTTGTCCAAGTGGATCCTGTGGTGATGCATGCCAGTATTACTCTACCCTCCTGGGTACTTCTAGTGCTAGCCACCAGGGTCATGGCCCCAGCTCATAAGGAGTTTGTGTCTTCCAGGGTCTGGATGGCATGTGGATGACTGAGATGAAACTCATTGTATCATTTATTGTACCCTTTATGTTTGTCTTTTTTTTTTTGAAGAAAGAGTCTCACTATGATGCCCTGGGTAGAGTGCCGTAGCATCATAGCTCACAGCAACCTCAAACTCTTGGGCTTAAGCTAGTGGTTCACAACCTGCGGGTTGTGACCCCTTTGGACTGTATTAAAGGTTCTTGGCATTAGGAAGGTTGAGAACCACTGGCTTAAGCAATTCTCTTGCCTCAGCCTCCGAAGTAGCTGGGTCTACAGGCGCATGCCACAACGCCTGGCTATGTTGTAGCTGTCATTGTTGTTTAGCAGGCCCAGGCTGGGTTTGAACCCTCGACCCTTGGTGCATGTGGCCAGCGCTGTAACCACTGTGTTAGAGGCGCCAAGCCTGTTTTTGTCTTTTTGTGAGACAGTCTTACATTGTTGCCCTTGGTAGAGTGCCTTGGCATCATAGCTCATAACTGCAAACCCTTGGACTTAAGTAATCCACTTGTTTCAGCCTCCTAAGTAGCTGGGACTAAAGGCGTGCTATAATGCCTGGCTAGTTTTTGTATTTTTACTAGAGATGGGATCTCATTCTTGCTCAGGCTGGTCTCGAACTGCCGAGCACAAGGGATCCACCCAACCCCAGCTTCCCAAAGTGTTAGTACAGGTGTGAGCCATGTACCAGCTGTAGGTTTTCTATTTTTAGTAGAGACACAGTCTCACTCTTATTTAGGTGTACCCTTTGTTTCTTGATCCTCAATGTCCTAATTTATTCATTCAATAGGTACTACTGAACATTTTTTGAATGTGCCAAGCACTGTTCAAGAACTGGATTATTTGAAAGATAAACAGTAAATGGGCAGGTCCTGTGGCTCAGTGAGTAGGGCACCAGCCCCATATACAGAGGGTGGCGGGTTCAAACCTGGTCCCCACCAAATTGCAACAACAACAACAACAAAATAGCCGGGCATTGTGACGAGTCCCTGTAGTCCCAGCTACTCGGGAGGCTGAGGCAAGAGAAGCCCCTAAGCCCAAGAGCTGGAGGTTGCTGTGAGCTGTGATGCCAAGGCACTCTACCAAGGGTGACAAGGTGCGACTCTGTCTCTAAAAAAAAAAAAGAAGAAGAAAGAAAGATAAACAGTAAGTAAACAAACAGCAAGATAATTTCAAATAGGCTCGGCACCCTGGGTTACAGCTCTGGCCACATACACCAAGGCTGGCGGGTTCAAACCTGGCCCAGGCCTGCTAAACAACAATGACAAATGCAACAAGACATAGCCAGGCGTTGTAGTGGATTCCTGTAGTCCCAACTACTTGAGAAGCTGAAGCAAGAAAATCACTTAAGCCCAAGAGTTTGAGGTTGCTGTGAGCTGTGACACCATAGCACTCTACTGAGGGCGACAAAGTGAGACTCTGTCTCAAAAAAAAAAAAGGAATTTCAAATAATGCTATAAAGAAAATAGAAGATAGGCTGAGCACTTTAGCTCATCCCTGTAACCCTAGAATTTTGGCAGGCTGGGGCAGGATGATTACGTAAGGCTTAGGAATTTGGGACCAGCTTGGACAATTCTAAGACTCCATCTCTTTAAAAAACAAAACCCCACACGGTGGTATACACCTGTAGTCCCAGCTACTTAGGAAGCAGAGGCAGGATGATCCCTTTAGCCCAAAGGTAGAGGCTACAGTGAACCATGAAGATGCCACTGTACCCTAGTTTGGGCAACAGAGCAAGACCTTATCTTAAGAAAAGAAAAGGCTAGGCCCAGTGGCTCACGCCTGTAATTCTAGCACTCTGGGAGACCAAGGTGGGTGGATCGCCTGAGCTTAGGAGTTTGAGACCAGCCTGAGCAAGAGACCCTCTAAAAAATAGCCACGGGTTGGTGGCAGGCGCCTGTACTCCCAGATACTTGGGAGGCTGAGGCAAGAGGATCTCTTCAGCCCAAAAGTTGAAGACTGGCATGGACAATATAACAAGACCCTCCCCCTACAAAATCATAAAAAATAATTAGCCAAACATGGTGGTGTGCACCTATATCCCTAGCTAACTGGGAGCCTGAGGCCAGAGGATCTGTTGAGCCCAAGAGTTGGAAACTGCAGTTAAGGTATGATGATGTCACTGCAGTCCAGCCTGGGCAAAAACAAGACCTTGTCTCATATATTTATTTGAGACAAAGTCTCACTTTGTCACCCTGGGTAGAGTACTGTAGCATCATAGCTCACAGCAACCTCAAACTCTTGGGCTCAAGCAATTCTCTTGCCTCAGCCTCCCAAGTACCTGGGATTACAAGTGCCGGCAATAATACCCCGCTATTTTTAGAGGGGTGGTCTCACTCTGGCTTAGGCTAGTGTCGAACCTATGCATTCAGGCAATCCACCTGCCTCGGCCTCCCAAAGTACTAGGATTACAGGCATGAGCCACTGTGCCAGGCCTGGTTGTCTGTTCCAAGACAGGGTCTTGTTGCTCAGACACTCAGACTAGAGGAACAGTGGTATGATCATAGCTCACTGTGAGCTTGAAATCTAGGGCTCAGATCATCCTCCTGCCTCAGCCTTCTAAGTAGCTGGGACTACAGCAGCCAATAATGTCCAGCTAAAAAAAAAAAAAAAAGTTGTTTGTTTTTTTTTTGAGACAGAGCCGCAAGCTGTTGCCCTGGGTAGAGTGCAGTGGCATCACAGCTCACAGCAACCTCAAACTCCTGGGCTCAAGCGATTCTCCTGCTTAGTAGCTGGGACCACAGGCGTGGCTACAACGCCTGGCCATTTTTTGGTTGCAGCTGTCAATGTTGTTTGGTGGGCCCGGGCTGGATTTGAACTCGCCAGCTCAGGTGTATGTGGCTGATGCCTTAGCTGCTTGAGCCACAGGTGCCGAGCCCCAGCTACATTTTTTTATTTTTTTGAGACAGTCTCAAGCTGTTGCCCTGGATAGAGTACCATGCCTCACAGCTCACAACAACCCCAAACTCCTGAACCTAAGCGATTATTTTGCCTCAGCCTTCCAAGTAGCCGAGACTACAGGCACCCACCACAACGCCCAGCTATTTTTGTTGTTGTTGTTGCAGTTGTCATTGTTATTTTAGCTGGCCTGGGCCAGGTTCGAACCCACCAGCCTCGGTGTATGTGGCTGGGGCCCTTCCCACTGAGCAACAGGCACCGCCGCCATCTAATTTTTTTTTTTTTTTTTTTACAATGACCTCTGAACTCCTGACACACTTAGCTAATTTTTTAAATTTTTTGTAGAGACAAGGTCTCCCTATATTTCTGAGACTGGTCTGAAACTCCTGGCCTTAAGCAATACTTCTACCTCACCCTCATCAAGTGTAGGGATTACAGGTGTGAGCCACTGCACCCACCAAGCTTAGGAGCAGTTTCAAAGGTTTACATTTGGGCTTTCCTGCCATTTCCTACCCCACAGATAAGAAATACAAATTTAGACTGGGCATAGTGGGTCATGCCTGTAATCCTAGCACTCTTGGGAGGCCAAGGCAAGAGGATCCTTTGAGCTTAGGATTTTAAAACCAGCCTGAACAAGAGAAAGAACAAGAGGTAGTCTCTACTAAAAATAAAAATAAAGGCCAGGCACAGTGCCTCACACCTGTAATTCTAGCACTCTACGAGGCCGAAGTGGGTGAATAGCTTGAGCTCACAGGTTTGAGACCAGCCTGAGCAAAAAGTGAAACCCTGTCTCTACTAAAAATAGAAAAACTGAGACAAGATGATCACTTGAGCCTAAGAGTTGTAGGTTGCTGTGAGCTATGATGCCACGTACTCTTCCCTGGGCAACAGCTTGAGATTCTGTCTCTAAAAATAAATAAATAAAAATTAAAAAAATTAGCTGGGCATTGTAGCCTATAGTTGCAAAAAGAATCACTTAAGCCTAAGTAAGAGTTTGAGGTTGTAGTGAGCTAGGCACACACTGGGGAACTTTCGCCTGGGGCAAGTCAAACTCTGTTTAAAAAAAAAAACACAAAACAACATGGGGGTACTCCAGCTCATTTCCAATTACATATTTGAGCACTGGAAATCAATGGGGGTAGGGGTGGGGGGGTCTGCCCATCTGGTGAGATCACACAGAGCCACCCTTTGGCCAGGAATTAATTATTAACTGGTCCCATAGGTGGAGCTATAAAGATGTTTTAGTCCTCTGATACCAATGTAAACTTGAACTCTGTTCAACAGTCCTCAAAATGTCTGGTTATTTCCCTTTCACTAGTGTACAGTCACCCTAGTAAATGGCCATGAGTTTCTTTGGAGAGGGACTGAGGGAATGACTCTGTTGCAGGGTCTTTCCTTCTAGGCTCCTGGCTCCCACTTCAACACATGGAGCTGTTTGTTTTTTTTTGAGACAGAGCCTCAAGCTGTCGCCCTGGGTAGAGTGCCATGGCATCACAGCTCACACCAACCTCCAACTCCTGGGCTCAAGCAATTCTCCTGCCTCCGCCTCCCAAGTAGCTGGGACTACAGGCACCCAACCACAATGCCCAGCTATTTTTTGGTTGCAGTCGTCATTGTTGTTTGATGGGCTCAGACTGGATTTGAACCTGCCAGCTCGGGTGTAATGTGGCTGGCGCCTTAGCTGCTTGAGCCAAAGGTGCCGAGCCTATTATTTTATTTTTCATTTTTAGAGCTGCCCAGGCTGGAGTGCAATGGCTAGTCATGTGTACAATCACACCACACTGCAGCCTGAATTCTTGGCCTCAAGTGATCTTCCTATCTCAGCTTCCCAAGTAGCTGGGACTACAAGGTGCATGTACCACTGTGCCCTGCTTTTACCATCTGTTATTTATTTATTTATTTATTTTTGAAACAGAGTCTCACTATGTCACCCTGGGTAGAGTGCCATGGCATCACAGCTCAAGCAACCTCAAACTCTTGGGCTAAAGTGATTCTCTTGCCTTAGCCTCCTAGTAGCTGGGATGACAGGTACCCGCTACACCTGGCTAGCTTTTTTGTTTGTTTAGTAGGGCTAGGCCAGGTTCTAACCCACCAGCCCCCAGAGCATGTGGCCAGTGCCCTAACCACTAAGCTACGGGTGCCCAGCCACCATCTGTGTTTTTTTTTGTAGAGACAAGTCTCACTTTACCGGCTGCCCTTGGCAGAGTGTCACAGGACTCACAGCAATCTCCAGCTCTTGGGCTTAGGCGATTCTCCTGCCTCTGCCTCCCAAGTACCTGGGACTACAGGCGCCTGCCATAACGCCTGGCTATTTTTGTGTTGCAGTTTGTTGGGGCTGGGTTTGAACCCGCCACCCTCGGTATATGGGGCTGGCGCCTTACTCACTGAGCCACAGGCGCCGCCCCACCATCTGTGTTCTTAAATAGCTCCTGGTACTACTTGTGTTAGTCAAAAAACAAAAAGGGATTAGCTATACAATATATATATTTTTGATAGTTTCACTTTTGTCACCCTTGGTAGAGTTCTGTGGCATCAAAACTCATAGCAATCTCAAACTCTTAGGCTCCAGTGATCCTCTTGCCTCAACCCCCCAAGTAGCTGGGACTACAGGCACCCTCCACAACTCCTGGCTATTTGTAGAGACTGGGTCTCACTCTAGCTCAGGCTGGTCTTGAACTCCTGAGCTCAAGCAATCCATCTGCCTAGGCCTCCCAGAATGGTAGGATTATAGAGGTGAGCCACCACACCCCACCTAAACAATAGATTTATTAGGATAGCACCTATTGGAAAAATGGGGAAGCAGAGAGCCACTGGACCTTGCCCACCATGGAGTTCAGGGCTTGTCAGCTGGAACAGCCGTAAATGATGCTGCCCACAGATGGAGATCACAGAGGCTTTTTCATGGCCACCACATCTAGGCAAGTCCTTTAACCCTTCTGAGAGACTCTTTCTTATGAAAGCAATAGGATGGTATTAAGCACATGTGCAGTAAATGTAAGCCATTATTGTAAATATGAAATGAAACATTTCAATTCTTCAGAAAAATTAAAATTCCATTTAGATTGCTGAACTAGAAGGACATTAGTAACTTAATGCTCTTAAGACTTAAAGGATGAAAAATGGCTAACATATTTCCAGGAGCACTCCCAAATTATCCAGCTATGGGGCCTGAACTTTTCTGTCATTAAAAACCTCAGGAACTGGACAGACGCAGTGGCTCACGCCTATAATCCTAGCCCTCTGGGAGGCTGAGGCAGGAGGATTGCCTGAGCTCACCGGTTTGCCTGGTGATGTGAGCACCATCACCTACTCTCTTCAATAGTCCGGATACTTCATGAGAGAACCTGGGCTAATGGCCAACTTTAGGGCCTCCACTGGGGTTCAAGTCAAGAGTAAGAACTTCACTGAGCTGAGATTCCATAGTAATCTCTCCTGTCACCCCATTACCTTTCTTAGGTTAGGCCCTCATTCCTTTCCATCCATTCCTGAGTAATCTAACAACCAATTTTCTGTATCATGTTTAAGAGAAAAGATTAAGCCACACCATCACCCAACATCCACACCACAGTCTAAGCCTGAGAATTTACCAGAATCCTTCTGGAAGCACTGTTTTAACTTTGGTGTCATTTATTTTTTAATTTTTTTAGAGACAGTCTCACTTTATTGCTCTCAGTAGAGTGCTGTAGCATCACAGCTCACAGCAACCTCAAACTCCTAAGCTTAGGCGATTCTCTTGCCTCAGCCGCCTCCCAATTAGCTGGGATTACAGGCGCCCGCCACAACGCCTGGCTATCTTTCTTTTATTGTTGCAGTTTGGCCGGGGCCGAACCTGCCACTCGGTATATGGGGCTGGTAACCTACCCACTGAACCACAGGTGCTGCCCCATTGGTGGTATTTTAATCAAATGGTAGGATCTAGGAACACTGGACAGAGTTTGAAGGCATAGCTTAATTTATCTAGGGCAGACCTCTTCTCCTTTATTCTATCAGTAAGTGATCTATCAAGCCTCCACTTCAAACTTTCATTAACCATCAGCTCATCCAACTATTGGGCAGCTCAGATTTTAGCTTGGGTAACAAAAATGCCAGGACTTCTCACCCAAACATCTGTTAAATGATGTCTTGCACTTCCTGTTTTCCTTTTAATGTTCTTCTATCCAAATCTAAATATTATCAGTTGGGGGCCCATGTCCAATCTCTGGGGAAGCACTCTGCTTGGTGTGTCCAATACTGAATAAACCTATCATTCCTCCTCGCGGGCAAGTGAAGAACTCCTCCTCACATCATATTTCAACTAGCCTCCATATTCAGCTAGCTCTGTACCTGGCTTTCTAGAGCAAGCTCAAAAAGTTCAATTACCTTTCTCTCCTCTTCAGCTGACCTCTGTGATGAGCATTGAAGTGGGCAGTCCTAGCCCCAACACCTAGGAACCTAAGACAAAGGAGGGTATTCGGAAGAGTATAAAGTGTCACAAATTATTTTTCTGTCTAAAGGCAGAAAAATAATTTGTGGGGAATTAGTCTAGGCTATTCCAGAGACAAATATCAAAGAGTAAAAATAAGCTTTCACTCAGGTCCCCTAATTCCTGCTTACAAAGGCTATAATGAAAAGACCAGAACATGTAAAATTTAATTAAATATCACCTAAATGTCTTTTTCTCTTTTTAATTAATTAATTTATTTTTTTATTGTGGAGAAGGGGCGAGGAAAGAAGGCGGGGGAAGAGGTGCGTGACAGGGTCAGGCCAGTGGCATGGTACCACATTGGCTGTATCTAGGTAGAGGCAGTTTCAGGCCAGGCCTTGCTGAGTCGTTGCTACGCAGAAGTAGCTCGATGGATCTACTTCTAGTCAGGCTCGGGAAGTTGCACTAGGAATGTCATTT